>ONZH01002899.1:0-40962 GCA_900303285.1 Rhinella marina
TTTAGCCTCCACACAATTTTAAGACGTCTCACCTCTTGGGCCTCCACAAAATTTTCCATGAGCCTCTGGCCAGCCCACGGCCTCTTCCTGCCTTTTGCGGTCCTACGCATCCCTCCACATCCCCACTGCTTTACCTGCTAGACATGACACTGGGCCAGGTCGGGTCACTGACATCTCAAGCGCCAACAATTTGGGCATTTTAAGGCTTCTGCATGTGTTTGAGTTGTTTTTACATTTTAAAGAAGACATGTCTGACCACATCTCACACACACAATGACAATTAGGGGTGGGGTCTGTTTGCTTTCCCCCTTGCCTATGCCATCTGTGGTTGTCATAGGCAACGTGATTTTAAGGGGTGCAGAATTTCATCTTCTTTTTGTCTAGTTTGGCTTGGGGTCCATGGCAATGTAGAGGAAAGAAGGTTTCCTTGTATGGTCTCACTTTACAGAGAGGTTATATTGTGTTTGGAGTGTATTGTTGAGAGACTGTGATAGTGGCGTAATAGTGCGACTTGGGCGCGTTATATGCACCCAGACATGCTTCCCCTGCTGTCCTAGTTGCATTCCAGCAGTGTTGGCATCTTTTTCTGAGGTTCCAGGGTGGACTTGGTGACCTCCAAGTGGTCGAATTGAGATTTCCAAGTGGCGAGCATTTTTTCCCCATAGACTTTAATGGGACTCGATATCTGGTCGAATAGTCGAATTTCGGGTCTATTCGAATCGAATTTCGAATATTTCACTACTCGCTCATCTCTAATTACTAATAAAAATTATTAGGAATTATAATATTAATAATAAAAAAACATAAATCTCGCGTGGCTGTAAAAACAGCTGTACTGTATAAATGATACCCTTTATATAGAATAATAGAGTATAGAGTAATAATGATAATAGTAGTGACGTAGCCCATATATAAAGAAATCCCTATAAGTTAATCTCAAATGCTTCATTAAGTCCATAGGGATTCAATGTATTGAGCTTATAGATCCAATACATTTTGCGACGCCTAATGTAGTTTATATTGCTCTGTTCACTTGATGGAATTTGTTCCAGGGGGGTTACTTTGAACCCCACAAATGAACCATCATGTATTTCGGCCGCGTGTCTAGAGACGCTGTGTTTGTAATAGCGTTTCCTGACATTCGACCTGTGTTTACAGTTAGGGCCAGAAATATTTGGACAGTGACACAAGTTTTGTTATTTTAGCTGTTTACTAAAACATGTTCAGAAATACAATTATATATATAATATGGGCTGAAAGTGCACACTCCCAGCTGCAATATTAGTTTCCACATCCAAATCGGAGAAAGGGTTTAGGAATCATAGCTCTGTAATGCATAGCCTCCTCTTTTTCAAGGGACCAAAAGTAATTGGACAATGGACTCTAAGGGCTGCAATTAACTCTGAAGGCGTCTCCCTCGTAAACCTGTAATCAATGAAGTAGTTAAAAGGTCTGGGGTTGATTCCAGGTGTGTGGTTTTGCATTTGGAAGCTGTTGCTGTGACCAGACAACATGTGGTCAAAGGAACTCTCAATTGAGGTGAAGCAGAACATCCTGAGGCTGAAAAAAAGAAAAAATCCATCAGAGAGATAGCAGACATGCTTGGAGTAGCAAAATCAACAGTCGGGTACATTCTGAGAAAAAAGGAATTGACTGGTGAGCTTGGGAACTCAAAAAGGCCTGGGCGTCACGGATGACAACAGTGGTGGATGATCGCCGCATACTTTCTTTGGTAAAGAAGAACCCGTTCACAACATCAACTGAAGTCCAGAACACTCTCAGTGAAGTAAGTGTATCTGTCTCTAAGTCAACAGTAAAGAGAAGACTCCATGAAAGTAAATACAAAGGGTTCACATCTAGATGCAAACCATTCATCAATTCCAAAAATAGACAGGCCAGAGTTAAATTTGCTGAAAAACACCTCAAGAAGCCAGCTCAGTTCTGGAAAAGTATTCTATGGACAGATGAGACAAAGATCAACCTGTACCAGAATGATGGGAAGAAAAAAGTTTGGAGAAGAAAGGGAACGGCACATGATCCAAGGCACACCACATCCTCTGTAAAACATGGTGGAGGCAACGTGATGGCATGGGCATGCATGGCTTTCAATGGCACTGGGTCACTTGTGTTTATTGATGACATAACAGCAGACAAGAGTAGCCGGATGAATTCTGAAGTGTACCGGGATATACTTTCAGCCCAGATTCAGCCAAATGCTGCCAAGTTGATCGGACGGCGCTTCATAGTACAGATGGACAATGACCCCAAGCATACAGCCAAAGCTACCCAGGAGTTCATGAGTGCAAAAAAGTCAATCACCAGATCTTAACCCAATTGAGCATGCATTTCACTTGCTCAAATCCAGACTTAAGACGGAAAGACCCACAAACAAGCAAGACCTGAAGGCTGCGGCTGTAAAGGCCTGGCAAAGCATTAAGAAGGAGGAAACCCAGCGTTTGGTGATGTCCATGGGTTCCAGACTTAAGGCAGTGATTGCCTCCAAAGGATTCGCAACAAAATATTGAAAATAAAAATATTTTGTTTGGGTTATGTTTATTTGTCCAATTAGTTTTGAGCTCCTAAAATGTGGAGTGTTTGTAAAGAAATGTGTACAATTCCTACATTTTCTATCAGATATTTTTGTTATTAATTAATAATTAATAATTAAACGTTACAATCTGCACTTGAATTCTGTTGTAGAGGTTTCATTTCAAATCCAATGTGGTGGCATGCAGAGCCCAACTCGCGAAAATTGTGTCACTGTCCAAATATTTCTGGCCCTAACTGTATTTATTCGCTTACATAAGGTTTGTATCGTACGCCCTATATATATCAACTTGCAGGGGCACTCTAGCGCATATATAACAAAGGAGGACCCACAGTCTAGACTATCTTTAAAGAGGCTCTGTCACTAGGTTTTAACCTATGTATTTAAATACATAGGTTAAAACCCCTTGACTTCTACAGTTAGAACATACCTTTATTGCAGAGTACAGCGCAGCGGTTGTGCTGAAAAAAGAACTTTAATCTTTATGTTAATGAGCCTTCGGAGCACCGGGGGGCGGGCTCTTTCTTCCTGAGCACCGCTTCTTCACCGCCCCCCGGGTCCCGAGGCTCTCTCCGATGCCAACGTCCACGCCCCTCTGAAACTTGATTGACAGCGCTAGGCCGTTTGGCCTAGCGCTGAAATCCCGCCGGCGCATGCGCAGAAGCGCTTGCAGTGCCGAACACCGCAAGCGCTTCCATCCTTGTGCGCACGCGCCGTCACTTCGCTGAACCCGGAAGTGACGGCGCGTGCGCACAAGGATGGAAGCGCTTGCGGTGTTCGGCACTGCAAGCGCTTCTGCGCATGCGCCGGCGGGATTTCAGCGCTAGGCCAAACGGCCTAGCGCTGTCAATCAAGTTTCAGAGGGGCGTGGACGTTGGCATCGGAGAGAGCCTCGGGACCCGGGGGGCGGTGAAGAAGCGGTGCTCAGGAAGAAAGAGCCCGCCCCCCGGTGCTCCGAAGGCTCATTAACATAAAGATTAAAGTTCTTTTTTCAGCACAACCGCTGCGCTGTACTCTGCAATAAAGGTATGTTTTAACTGTAGAAGTCAAGGGGTTTTAACCTATGTATTTAAATACATAGGTTAAAACCTAGTGACAGAGCCTCTTTAATACAGATGGTAAAATTTCCCCTAGGATTGGTAAAGGAGCTAGTAACATTTATGGATTGGCAACAAAGGCACTGTCGAAGACCACACTTTTTACTGCCTGAATTGCTTATCCCTTTACCGGCCTTCTTATTCGTACTCTCAAGTTTCAATTTACTTGGTGCTAGGGCGTTTTTTAAGGTACGTGCCCTTCTATATGTAAGGCACGGTTTTTTCGGTAGAACCGGGCCTAGTACTGGGTCTTTTTGGAGGATATACCAGTATTTCTCCATTACTGACTGTATAAGCTTATGGTCCTGAGTGTAGGTGGTAACAAAGTTCCACTCAAATTTGGATCGTGCAAGTTTACTATCTTTGGTGCTGGTGGTTTTTGTTTCCAGACATTCCCTTTGTTTTAAACGGGATGCTTTTTGTAAAGCTCCTGAAACCAAATTTGGTGGATAACCCTTTTCTTTAAATCTTGTAGCAATGACTGTACTTTGTTCAATAAAGTCCCCTTCTCTCGTGCAGTTCCTTCGTATCCACTGACTGAATGGAATATTCTCTTTCCACTTCTTATAGTGGGCACTCCTAAAGTCTAGATAACTATTGCTGTCTACTTCTTTAAAGAAGGTCCGTGTATAGATGTTATCGGCTTCGGAGTTAATTTCTAAATCGAGGAACTCTATTCTACTATTGTTATAGGTTCCCGTGAATGTCAGGCCCCAATTATTGTTATTTAAGTGGGAAATGAAGGATTCGATCGAACTCTCATCGCCTCTCCAAATAAAAATAAGGTCATCGATATATCTTCTGAACAACACAATATTATCTTTCCAATATTGGGTATTATATATATATATTGCTCTTCAAAGGAACCCATGAACAAATTCGCAAAACTTGGCGCAAATTTCGTGCCCATTGCGGTCCCCTTTACTTGTTTAAATATTTTCCCATCAAAGGTAAACACGTTGTGTGTTAAGATGAATTCGATACCTTTAATGATGAATTGTTTTTGGGTGAGTGGCATGAGTTCATCTGTATCCAGATGTTCTGAAATACACTTGATCCCTAGTGCATGTTCTATATTCGAGTATAATGCCGAGACATCTAATGTAAGCCAAAAAAGGCCCGCGTCCCATCTAATAGGTTGTAACTCCAAGATCAGAGCCGTGGAATCTTTTAAATATGAGGCCAATGATATTACATGTTTTTGCAGAAGAATGTCTATATAGTGAGACAAATTCCTAGTAAGGGCATTGATTCCTGAGATAATGGGCCTTCCAGGTGGATTCTCCAAGCTTTTATGGATCTTGGGCAGATGATAAAAAAAGGGCCAGGCCATAATCCTCAACAAGGAGATATTCCTTCTCTTTCTTATCTAGAAAAGTATCGCCCATCTCAATCAATGCTTCAAATTCTGTCCTATGTTCCTTGGATGGATCCTCCAAAAGAGGTTGATTAGTAATCCTGATCTGATAAAATTCGTGAGTCTTCATTCATGTAGTCTACTCGATTTTGTATGACTACACCCCCCCCTTTATCCGCACTCCTGATTATGATATTTCTATTTTCCTGTAAGTTCTTAAGTGCTTTCTGTTCCACTAGAGTTAAATTCATACTCTTTCTATTTTTATTTTTATTTCGACCTTTATTTTTGCTTCTATTCCTAGCCCTATATTGTTCGTCATTTCGAGAGATTGTCTTTTCGTGTGTTTTACTTATTTCATTAATTTGTCGTAGGTCTTCAGAAACTACCGTATAGAATGGTTCAATAAAATTCCCTTTGTGATGGACAGGGTAGAAGTGTGAAATTGGTTTTAAGCCTGACGGTATTCCAGATATACCATCTAATTCCTCGTTTTTATTTTTTTCAGAAATAGGCCCATTTTTCCGAGGGGCGTTTTCCATTATTCTAAAATGTCTTTTTACAGTCAATTTTTTTAAATATATTTATTGAGGTCAAGGAATAGATTGAATTCATCAACAGGTGCTGACGGACAAAAAGAGAGGCCTTTACCCAGGAGTTTGGATTCACTTTCGGAGAGTGGGTATTCAGATAAATTAAAAATACCCCTCTTAGTAGGGCTACTGTTACTATTGGTTAAGCTTTCCTTTTTGTTCTTGCGGATGCCCCCCCTACATCCTCTTCTAGGCTTTTTCTTTTGTTGTTTGATCTTTGGCCTAGTGGATGGAAAAAATCCTTTATAGTGGTAAGACTGGAGTTTTCCCGAATTGAATAAAGTGGGGTTTGTGTGATTAGGGGGGGAAGGCTAAAAAAGAGACTGTAGTTGAGGGTCCGCATACTGAATTCTCTTCAATGATGGATCCATTTTGTAACGTCTTGTCTTGTACTTGGTCTTGTTGGATACAAGGTGGTGTCATATTGTGAAGTGTGATCAACGAGTCTGCCTCAACATCAGAAGTGGATGTTAGGATGGAAGTATTAGGACTCCCTCCTGATGAAGAGACAGGATGGGTAGAAAATTGGGTGGCTGGTAGATTGAGTGGGGCACAGCTGTCGAGAATATCTTTTTCAAACAAGGTAGTAATGATTGGTGATGCAAATCCGTTCTGGTTTGTAATGGGAGCAGATGGAGTATGATATTCTAAAATGGAATTGATCTCTAGAGACTTTTGGGATGGTGTGTGGGATGGGGGGACATCAGTGGTATTGGAAACCAAGGAAGTTGACTTGGGAGTTACGCTAGTACATTTCCCTAAGTTATGTCTGATATTTCCCTTAGGGCTATAAAAACTGTTCTGTGGTTCCCTAGAAGTCATATTTCTGGAATGTTGGTATCTGGAACTATTCGTGAACGTATTATAGGGTCGATGCCTCAAAATGCTCTTTTTAGGTCTGGAAATGTTGGCTCTACTGCTGTTTTGGATCTGCGTGTTATTAGTTGGTTCTTTGTTGGATACTTTTAGCCAAAACTTGATATTATCAGTGGCAAAATCTAACCTATCCCTGCATAGTTTTTTGCTCTTTTTCTGCAGTGTTTCTTTTTCATATGCCAGAATGCGTGTGGTAATCATTCTGTCAAATTTCATAAAATAACTGCTATGAGAATGTTCAATCAATACAGTATGCAGGTCATTGATTTTGTTTCCTATGTCTAGATACATTTTCCTGCGCTTTTCAATAAGTCTTTTCATCAACCCTCTTGCACATTCTAACAAATGGCTATCCCATTCTTCAGAAAAGACTGAGTCCTGTTTGAAAGAACTCTCAAACCGGAGTCGTAGGCCTCTAGGGACGATCCCTTCTTTTAAATATATTTCAAGAAAGGTAGCGTCCAGATGGTGCTGAATCTCTTCCATCATCAATTTTTCCAATTCCTTGAATAAACTCAGAAGTAGTTCATCGTTTATGGCATCTTTTGTGTTCTCATTGTCCTCTATCGCTGGAGAGTCAGATAGACTTTTAGTGCATTGTGCAATTAAACGTTCGCGTTGTATTAGTCTATCCTTGAAATATTCCATTTTATTTCTCCCTTCGTGATCAGTATGCTCTTAGAGAAAAAAACAGAAACCAATATAGGATAGTATGTTCTGTTTATGAAACAGACGTATGTGGACGAATGCTCACCTTTTGGGGTTGTGCTAATTTCATAGGCACAACACTACTTAGAAACGTATCTGTATAGTTATCCTATATGCTGCTACTCCCATCCGTAATGCTCGGATCATACAGTGTGAAGACAGGCATATTCAGAATACTCTGATAAAATAACGGAGAGCGCAAAATAGGGCAGTACAGTTTTTCATAAATTCGTACGCATCATACTCTATGCGCTCACCTGGAAGAGTTGCACTATAATAGGTGCAACTCTAATTGTAGACGTATCAGCTTACGATGAAGATTACCGGGGTTGGATCTGCTGCCACAGGAGAAGATGCCCGTCGAAGTGGTTGCCACGTACTTGGGGGTGTCCAATGTAGAAGAAAGTGGGAGAGCCAGAAAAGGTTCTTCCTTTTAATCTCCCTTGCAGGCGCAAAAAATCCAATTCCTCCGGATATTTTATAAATAGATGCTTAAATTTATTTAGTTAATAATAATAAAATAAAAGAAAAGAAAACAATAAAAAGATAAGGATGCATATATAAGACAACGCGTTTCAGAGAACTGGGGTCTCCTTCTTCAGGTCAAAAAATGTGCATATCCAAACCAGACTCAGCCACATATTTATAGGGTGTTTGTAATGTGAAGAAACCGCCAAAAATGAGGGCTGGGGGTGGGGGAGGAGGGATCCCCATTTCACAATGATCATGCCTCTTTAGCAAAACGAAATATTACACCTTATAAGTGCATTAAATAGGCCACAATAGACATTATTATTAAACAGGAATGCCAATATTAACCCCTTCGCGACCAGCGCCGTACATGTACGGCGCTGGGGCGATGCGGGCACATGGCGCCCGCTCGCGGGTGCGGCGGGCGTCATGGCCGGCAAGTCTCTGCTGTTTCTAACAGCAGAGACTTGCCGCTACTTACCGCCATCGGCGGCGTCTTCCGGGGTGACTAGATGCCGTGATCACACGTGATCACGGCATCTAGTTGCGTCTAAACCCGGAAGCGTTCGCTTCCGGGTGGTGTACAGACACCCCGTGTGGCCAATCGGGGTGTCTGTACACCATATGAAAACTGTAATCCTCGCTGGTGAGGATTACAGTTTTCAAAGTGCAATTCTTATTCTGGCCACTAGATGGCAGGCCAGGATAAGAAATGAGCAATTGATGGATTTCTGAGTCTATAAAACCCAGAATTGCTCATAAAGAAAAAAAAAAAGCCACAATTTATAAGCCCATATTTGAGCTTTCTAATAGTAAAAAAAAAATAAAAAAAAATGTTAAAAAATATATAAAAAATAAAAAAGATGTAAAAGTTCAAATCACCCCCCTTTCCGTATAAGTAAAAAATAAATACCTAAATAACAATAAATATAGACATCATGGGTATCACCGTGACCGAAAACGCCCGTACTTTTAAAATATAAAAAAAAAATCCAATGCGGCGAATTGTGTGGCGGAAAAAAGCGTCCAAATGGCGATTTGCCGTTTTTTGTCGCTTTTTTTTTCTAAAAAAATTAAATAAAAAGTGATCAAAAAGTCATACACACCCCAGAATGGTATCAATAAAAACTTCAGATCGTCCCGCAAAAAATGAGCCCCCATACAGCTCTGTACACATAAATACCAAAAAGTTATAGGGGTCAAGATTTGACAAGGGAAAAAAAAAAAAAAGGGCAACTTTCTAATTATTTTATCACTATGAAAACGCAGGAAAAACTATACATATTAGGTATTGCCGGATTCGTACTGACCAGTAGAATGAAAGTAACGGATCAGTTTTAATGCACATCGAACGCTGTAAATAAGAAACCCGTAGAACTGTAGCGGAATAGCGTTTTCTTTGCAATTTCACCCGGTTTGGAATTTTTTTCCCGCTTCCCACTACACCGTATGCAATATTAAATGGTGGTGTTGGAAAGTACAACTTGTCCCGCAAAAAACAAGCCCTCATACAGCTATGTGAACAGAAAAATAAAAGAGTTATGGCTGTTTGAAGGCAGGGAGCGCAAAACGAAAATGCAGAACCGAAAAAACCTCCGGGCGCGAAGGGGTTAAAATAGAATGAACGTTGTTGTTATAAACTTAAACGGAGGTGAGCAGTCACATGACAAGAAGTCATGTGAGCTGTTACCTAAGAGACCCACATAAACATGGAAGTGATCCGGCCGAAGCCGGTCACATGGTATGCTACCCGGGAGACGCGTCAAACTAGGTGGGAGGTATGCCCCACGTGATCGGAGCTCGGCCAGTCATGTGGTACGGCACCCAGGAGACGCGTCTATCCGGATGGAAGGTGTATCCCCACGTGAGCGGACCACTATTATAGTGCAACTCTTACAGGTGAGCGCATAGAGTTTGATGCGTACGAATTTATGAAAAACTGTACCGCCCTATTTTGCGCTCTCCGTTATTTTATCAGAGTATTCTGAATACGCCTGTCTTCACACTCCAGAGGAGAGAGGCTCTACCCGCCCCCAACCTCTCATACTCCAGAGAGCGCACCTTCACCAGGTCACCAAGAATGTTCCTAACCACCTCATCCACGTGGAGGATTTTGCACTGCGTCAAGACTAAGCACCGTGCATGCCACGTGTAGTACCTGACCACTGAGCTGACTAGGAATAAAGTGTAGCGGTCCCTACTACCCAGATGTCTGAATGCTCCATAGGCCCATTCCGCATAGGAGAGAGTGATCAGCCTAGGCCAGCCGATGGAGGTCCCCCTGTTCTCAGAGCTCCTACACTTCAGATTGTCCCTCACACACAGTTTCCCATGGAAGCAGCGTCAAATCAAAGGGATCCTGATGGAATTCAAAAGCTGTAATCCGACTTCCAGATCCCGATGTGGGCAGTCCCTGAAGGCCAGAGGCCTTCTGGAAATGGGTCAACAGAACCCTTTGGTCAAGGGTTTTCATTGACTGAGTTTCCACACACCACTGACATAATGCCTTCAGAACCAGGGCAGCATAAGCCGGGAGATGCCCATGTGGCGTGCGGAGATCCTTCACTTTCCCTCCTGTCTCCCATTCCTGGAAGAAAGGCCGAAACCATCCCCAACAGGAGACTACCCACGGAGGAGCCCTCTCTTTCCAGAGGCTTGCTACATTAATCTTAATAAAGGTGTTCACCAGGAACACCACAGGGTTAACCTTACCCAACCCTCCTAGTCTCCTCGTACGGGAAGTAACCTCCCTTTTGACAAGGTTCAGTCTATTTCCCCATAACATCTGGAAGAACAGACTGTAGACCTAAGTCCAGAAAGGTTGTGGGCAAGACGCGCACACACTGCCCAGATATAACAGCAACGGGATCAGGTAGGTTTTGATAATGTTCATCCTTTCCCTGAGGGTCATAGACCAACCCTTCCACTGGTCCACCTTCTGAGCGGCAATCTTAAGCCTGCTATCCCAATTTTGATGGGGGTAATCCCCCCCTGGCCACTTTCAATGCCAAGGACTCCTAGGGCTCTGGAAGGGTGTCCGGGAGATCAAAACCAGGATCTCCTCTTCCCAGCCAGAGACTCTCACACTTATCCCAGTTGATCTTGGACCCAGGTGACTCTGAGTAGCCTTCTACCTCCGATAGCACCCACTCTGCCTCCCCTCTCGAAGACACAAAGATACGGTCATCAGCATACGCCACCACCCTCAGTGTGGTCTCCGGAACTGCCCGGTCCATCCCGACACCCGCCAACGGCCCACGATAAACCCTTCTAAGGAAGGGATCAATCGCAAACACGTACAATAGCGGGCTCAAAGGACAACCCTGGAGAACCCCAGATCCCACCTCAAAATGGCGGCCAATCCAACCATTCACAAGCGGGAAACTCTCTCCACACCAAGGAACGCTATGGGATGCCAATTCTGAATGTGGAATGGATCTTTGTGGAATGTCGGCCTCAACCCGGCCAAAAAATCAAAGGTCACAAATCTAGCCATATTTGACTTAATGCTTGCGACATAATGGACGCCAGCATCTACTGAGTGGATGCCGCCATCATGGGTGATTGAATTACATGGCTTTCCTTTTTCCCGCTGCCAATGCAATCCTTTCCAGTGGATGATGGCTTACCCCTTTTCAAGGAGACAGATGTGTCCATCTCACCTCCATCCTTGTCCTCTGACTCCAGGCCAGACCCCCCTCCTGAGGACATATTTTCCCAAGGAGAAGGAGGCCAGACCCTGCAGGCCCCAACTCCTGGAACCTCACCCCGGCTCTCTCTACCAAAGAGGGGGAGGTGTCACCGATAGCTTGGAATCTTTTTGAGAGACTAATCAGAGGGGGGGTCGGTTTTACCTTTCTTTGGCATCTGGTGAGTGGGAGAAGACCTAAAATCTCCCTACGTTTTTTACCCTGTTTTTCTCTTGCCTCCCCCACTTTTCCTGTCCATACTTTCACCATGGGGGGATATTGAGGAGATGGCACCTTCCTCTTCCTTGATCCTCCTAATTTCCTCATACAGTTAACTGTCCCTTTGGGCCTCAGGGGCGAGATCAGAGGTCGTCCCAGTTTCTGGAGATTCTCGAGACTCACCCGTCTCCCTTTCCCTTTGACGTTTTTTCTGACGCCTCAGTTGGGCAGGCATCTTTTGCTAACCTTTCCTCCCTGGTCCCTCTGTTACTTCACCTCTGCCAGCCTCTCCCCCAGCAAGCAGAATTGGCCTCAAGGCTGTAACAGCAGCTGCTGTGTGCCGCAGTTCTCCTGCTTACCGCAGCGGTCTGCCGAGGTTTGTATCTAATCCTATCCTGTGTGATACTGTCTGCTGAGCTTTGTATCCAATCCCATCATGTGTGATACTGTCTTTTGAGCTTTGTATCTAATCCTATCCTGTGTGATACTGTCTGCTGAGGTTTGTATCTAATCCCATCATGTGTGATACTGTCTGCTGAGCTTTGTATCTAATCCCATCATGTGTGATACTGTCTTCTGAGGTTTGTATCTAATCCTATCCTGTGTGATACTGTCTGCTGAGGTTTGTATCTAATCCCATCATGTGTGATACTGTCTTCTGAGGTTTGTATCTAATCCTATCCTGTGTGATACTGTCTGCTGAGGTTTGTATCTAATCCTATCCTGTGTGATACTGTCTGCTGAACTGTGTATCTAATCCCATCATGTGTGATACTGTCTTTTGAGCTGTGTATCCAACCCTGTCAGGTGTGATACTTTCTGCTGAGTCATGTTACAAACCACTGTCCGTGTGACTACTCTGGGTCCTGACTGGCCCTCGGGGCCCCCCCCATAGGTACCCGACTTTTCTATGACCGTTGGATAGTCCAGAACATTTGATAATCCGGTGGTCGTTTCACTCCATTCCTTCCGTCCTCATTTATGTCTCTGTGTGGAGGGAGCTGTCAGCGCGGCTCGTCATGAAGCCTCGCGGATCCAGCGTCTGGTACACGATTTCCCTGTGAGTTCCTCCCATCTCCTGGTTAGATCCTCCTGGCAGGTGTCTGCACCACTGACAGCTTCATGTCAGCGAGGAAGGTGTCTGCACCACTGACAGCTCCATGTCGGGGAGGAGCGGATCTGATAGAGACTTCAAGGAATCAGTGTCCAAGATCCGAAATAATGCACCTTACAGGAAAATATGGGGGGAGGGGAGTAAATGGGGAGAAGCCACTACTACTCTCATCCTCTGTGATGTCAGTAACTTTTTTATATAAAACACATTCATTCTCTGTATAGGAGGGTGTATGTGTGGCTGCTGAGTGGCCCCTGAAGATTGGAGCCCACATTGGTGAGAACCTGCTCAGGGCTGTGGTATCTATAGGGGCTGCAATGCCAGGAAGCAGGTGCAGAATGTATTTTGGGCTGAAGGCACCAAGACGTTGGTGTGATGGTGTCAGACAGCTCCTCAAAGGCGCCTCGTTTTTACAGTTGGTACGTGATTCCCAAGGGAGGAGCCAAAAAAGGGGAGGAGCCCCCAAAAATGATGCTCCACAGAGTGATCCCCCCCGCTATCCCAGCTGTTGGATGGATCCATAGATCTGATTACGACTACAGCGGCATCTAGAGTCATGATCCCCTCCACTGTGCGGTTTTCTGTAAAGTTCTGCGACTTTCTAATAGGTTTGTGGTCACTTCCTCACATGCTGAAAATCCACTCTGACCTAATACTTCTCACAGCTGAGGGTTACAGTGATCCAGTCTTGTGTAAATCTCCCCCTCTCCTGATGGTTACAATGTCATGGCACAGGATCCTGGTCTCACGGATCATCTTGGGTTCTGGCATACATTTGTCGCAATCAGTCTGCATCAGTAGATCTCTAGTGACTGCTTGTGATGTCCATCAAGATAAGCAATTAACCGTGCTCTCTAGTGATTAGATTCTCAGCGATGTCTGCAGTTGATCAGTGATCTACCGCTGAAGCTCTAGCTAATGGATAGTGCTGCATCTCTCTGCAGATGATGTCACCTGGATCTTGCTAAGCTGCATGATGGATTCAGGCTGCATTCTCAGTGATGTCTCATCTCGCTGGATAGGCTGCAGTGGGTGACATGATCTCTAGTGAGAATGGCCGCAGCACCGCTGATCTCTAGTTGCCATAGGATCACTGATGTGATGGATAGGCAGATTCCTCATCGACGGTGATGTCACCGCTGAGTGTGACATCACTACGAATGCTCGCCCTATCTCAATTACTACAGTATCTAGCGGTGACATCACTGAGAAGTGATGTCAGCTATTCCATCGCGTAGAGTGATCAGCTAGAGGACTGCGATGATGGAGGCTGCAGGTCCACCATGATCACTAGCAGCGATAGGCGGATTCTTATGTGACCGCTGTCTGTGACTAAAGCTTGAGATCGTTGCCTATCAGTCTATTGATTTCACCGTAATCGGCTGAAAGGATATGGACCAATTACATGGATTTCTGATGAGAAGGTCGAGGTGCTACACATCTGAGGTGTGGCGGCCCTCAGTTCTCATCCTTCTTAGCAGATGAGCAACATCGCCATCTCCCATACACAAAACATTCTGATCTGACATCGACCTGTCTCTTACTAGGCTGAAGAGGAATTTGCTGCCTTCCCTCCTCTGAATCTCATCTCCACTCTTTCTCCCCAGCCTCCCTTACCTCCCCAACCCAATGTCTTTTCTCTAAAGCCTCACCTTCTCTCTGCTGGTTTCACCTGCCATGTCTTTCTACACAGCCTCCCTACCTCACTCAGTCCTCTGTCTCTCAGCTGCATCACTGCTCTCCCTACATCACCCCTCCTCTGCCTCCGCTCTACGCTCACCTGCTCCCATTTTCCCCCAGCCTCTCCTGCTCCTCTTTCTCCCCAGCCTCCTATCATATTTTATGTATTATTTTTTTGTGTGAAATGATAAATCTACACATGGATTTCTGCATGAGCAAAGGTTCGCTCACACCAGCTTTCTCTCCTTCTACAGGAGCACTGCACCAGCATCGTGTCTCTACCTGAAGAGGACACTTTGCTGCCTTCCTCTCTGCAATCTGCCACTCTTTCTCCCAGCCTTCACCAACCAATGTCTTCTCTCTCCAGCCCACCTTTCTCTCTGGTCACCTGCACTGTCTTTCTCCACAGCCTCCCTACCTCACCAGCCTCCTCTTTCTCCAGCTCACCTGCCTCCTACCTCACTCCCTCCTGGACCTCTCTACTCACCTGCCTCCCATTTTCCCCAGCTCTCCTGCCCTCTTTTCCCCGCTCCCCTACTCACCCTGCTTCTCTACCTCACCAGGCTCCGCCTTCTCCCAGCCTCCAGCCTCCCACCTCACCTGCCTCCCATTCCCCAGCCTCCCTACCTCACCAGCCTCCCATTTTCCCCAGCCTCTCCTGCCTCCTCTTTCTCCCCAGCCTCCCCTACCTCACCTACTTCTCTACCTCACCAGCCTCCCCTTTCCCCCCGGCCTCACCTGCCTCCCTGGGCACAATGCTGCCACTTTCCCAGTACAGGGGAGGCACATTTTCTCTCGCTGACATCTGCGGATACAAAGTGAGCTTTTGATAATTCTGAGTGTCAGGGATCTCAGCAGTCGCCGCGCTTTCATGTACATAACAAGACAATCACATCTGCCCCCGGGCTCTGCCTGTGCCTGAAAAAGCCATCAATCTCCCCAACCGCTCAGAGGAGGAGACGCTCCTGCCCCGAGACCAGGTTTATGCCTCAATGTGTCATCCTGCAGAACATAAAGGGGTTCAGGGAGGACGTCCACATAACACCTTCACCCCAGAGCTGCCGGACAACAGAGGAAGCAACCTGACCTTCTTAAAGGGCAGTTCCATCGTAGCTGCAGCATAAATCCAGATTTGGGACAATGAGGCCCATGAGGTAATGTAGAATATCACCCCACCCTGGGTCCCAGAGGTTCAGCATAATAGCGATACGATGGACGCAAATATGTCCAGTGACCCAAGATTAATTGTAATGTAGTCTAAGCTGATAAAGAAGTCTAAAATAGACCGAAAAACCTTTCTCATAAGTGCTGCTCTGCCAATCCACATGCTTTATACTGCAGTTGCTCTCCTGGGTTCTATTCTAACCAAAGAAGACACCTGTCTTGAGTTTGTAAGAAAAGTGAGTAGTAATCTGTGACACACCTTCTGTCTCATCAGTGCTGCCCAGTCCCTCCACAATGCTTTATACTGCAGCTTGCATTTATGCCATGCAAACCCTGGGGTCCTGTATTCAAACAAATCCGACCAAAGAAGACATCGGCATGACATTTGGAAGGTTTGTAGCAAAGAGAGTCTCAAGTAGTCTGAACTAAGCTTCTGTTTCATCACTTTATACTGCAGATCTTCTGTTATGTAGAGATGGTGACGCAGTACTACATGTACCTACTGTACATCGGAGACAGGGAGGCAGTACTATCTGTACCAACATCATTTACAGGAGAGACAGGGAGGCAGTACTATCTGTATCTACATCATTTACAGGGAGAGTCAGGGAGGCAGTACTATCTGTACCTACATCATTTACAGGAGAGACAGGGAGGCAGTACTATCTGTACCTACTGTACATCGGAGACAGGGAGGCAGTACTATCTGTACCAACATCATTTACAGGAGAGACAGGGAGGCAGTACTATCTGTACCTACATCATTTACAGGAGAGACAGGGAGGCAGTACTATCTGTACCTACATCATTTACAGGGAGAGACAGGGAGGCAGTACTATCTGTACCAACAGTCATGGCCAAAAGTTTTGAGAATGACACAAATCTTCTATTCTCACATGATCTGCTGCCCTCTGGTTTTTATGTGTGTTTGTCAGATGTTTTTATCACATACAGAAATATAATTACAATCATATTATGAGTAACAAAAGCTTATATTGACAGTTAGAATGAGTTAATGCAGCAAGTCAATATTTGCAGTGTTGACCCTTCTTCTTCAGGACCTCTGCAATTCTCCCTGGCATGCTCTCAATCACCTTCTGGACCAAATCCTGACTGATAGCAGTCCATTCTTGCACAATCAATGCTTGCATTTTGTCAGAATTTGTAGGTTTTTGTTTGTCCACCCGTCTCTTGATGATTGACCACAAGTTCTCAATGGGATTAAGATCTGGGGAGTTTCCAGGCCATGGACCCAAAATCTCTATGTTTTGTTCCCTGAGCCATTTAGTTATCACCTTTGCTTTATGGCAAGGTGCTCCATCATGCTGGAAAAGGCATTGTTGATCGCCAAACTGCTCTTGGACGGTTGGGAGAAGTTGCTCTCGGAGGACATTCTGGTACCATTCTTTATTCATGGCTGTGTTTTTAGGCAAGACTGTGAGAGAGCCGATTCCCTTGGCTGAGAAGCAACCCCACACATGAATGGTTTCAGGATGCTTTACAGTTGGCATGAGACAAGACTGGTGGTAGCGCTCACCTCGTCTTCTCCGAATAAGCTGTTTTCCAGATGTCCCAAACAATCGAAAAGGGGATTCATCAGAGAAAATGACTTTCCCCCAGTCCTCAGCAGTCCACTCCCTGTACCTTTTGCAGAATATCAGTCTGTCCCTGATGTTTTTTCTGGAGAGAAGTGGCTTCTTGCTGCCCTCCTTGAGACCAGGCCTTGCTCCAAGAGTCTCCGCCTCACAGTGCGTGCAGATGCACTCACACCTGCCTGCTGCCATTCCTGAGCAAGCTCTGCACTGCTGGTAGCCCGATCCCCGCAGCTGAAACACTTTTAAGAGACGGTCCTGGCGCTTGCTGGTCTTTCCTTGGGCGCCTGGAGCCTTTTTGGCAACAATGGAACCTCTCTCCTTGAAGTTCTTGATGATGCGATAGATTGTTGACTGAGGTGCAATCTTTCTAGCTGCGATACTCTTCCCTGTTAGGGCCATTTTTGTGCAGTGCAATGATGACTGCACGTGTTTCTTTAGAGATAACCATGGTTAACAGAAGAGAAACAATGATGCCAAGCATCAGCCTCCTTTTAAAGTGTCCAGTGGTGTCATTCTTACTTAATCATGACAGATTGATCTCCAGCCCTGTCCTCATCAACACCCACACCTGTGTTAATGGAGCAATCACTGAAACGATGTTAGCTGGTCCTTTTAAGGCAGGGCTGCAATGATGTTGAAATGTGTTTTGGGGATAAAGTTCATTTTCTAGGCAAATATTGACTTTGCAAGTAATTGCTGTTAAGCTGATCACTCTTTATAACATTCTGGAGTATATGCAAATTGCCATTATAAAAAACTGAAGCAGTTAGACTTTGTAAAAATTAATATTTGTATCATTCTCAAAATTTTGGCATGACTGACATCATTAGCAGGAGAACGGGATCAGTACTATCTGTACCTACATATGAATATATTCATTTACAGGAGGGAAGGGAGCAGTACTATCTGTACTACATCATTTATAAGAGAAAAGCAGTACTATCTGTACCAATATCAAAAGGAGAGACAGGGACGGCAGGTACTACCCCTCTATATATAGACCGCAGCAGACAGGGCATCCGGCTCACGACCAGCTGCACCACGTTAACATGCTCCTGTATTTAGCATCCCAAGAACTGCGAGTCTTAACATCCACTGAGCTTCTCTCTAGCATAATCTCTCACAGGATTACGGTAGCATCAGCACAACCGGACACGACGATCCGCTATATCCTCAATACGCTTGTAACTTGAAGTTACTATATATTTTAACTCGAAGCGCACATGTACCATGCTCACCTGACACTCACCCACATCTAATCAACGCGTTACTTACCATACTGCTATACCCTATACACTCCATTGTTACAAGTGTAATAAGCTCCCAGTGGAAGCGCTACTTCTCACTCATATACTACCAATGTCACGATAAATATAACAGCGCACTCACACGCGCACGCGCCTCTACTATGTACTCTGATATGTGAATAACTCTCACATAACTCAAATCATAATCATGAGAAATGGAGAGGACGGCGATTAACTATCTGATACCTAACTAATTCTACAGGAGAACAGGGATGGCAGTACTATCTCGTGTACCTACATCAATTTACAGGAGAGGACAGGGAGGCCAAAGAAATATATATAGATATATAAAAAAAATAATAAGCAGATACAATATCATCGTACCATACATCATATATAAGAAGAAGACAGAGGAGCGCAAATCTTACCGTAATGCATTACATAATACAAATTCTCTCACATCTAAATCTTAAAAAAGCGAGAGGAGGCAGTACTACTTATATATAACAGAGAGAGACAGGAGAAGCAGTTTATTATACTGATACCTAACATCATTAATATAGAGACAGACAGAGGACAGGCAAAGTACTATCTGTACCTACACAATTCTGATATAATACAGGAGCTATTCATTATCTGTCCTACATTAATTTACAGCGGAGGCGCAGTATAAATAGATTAAACATCATTTACCTAGGAGAGACAGCGGAGATATAATATAGATACCACATCATCTACAGAAAAGAAGAAGAACGGGCACGACCAATATGCTCACTCTGATGGTGGTACCTATATTAATTTACAGGGAGAGAACAGGGAGGCAGTATTATTCTGTTTTTTTTTAATATATATAATATAAATAATATAATAATTAGCGAGCCGAGCAAGCAGAGCGAACTAAAAGAAATACTAATCTGTCCTACAATCAATTACAAGGAGAGAACAGGGAAGAACGTAGTAGTGCTGTAACCTACATCATCTTACAGGGCAAGACAGGGAGGCAGTACACGACGTCTCGCTCACTCACACTCCCACAGCGCAGAGACAGGAAGGGCAGTACATCTGTAATCCATAAAATAAAAAAAGAGAAAATATAATAAGATAGTAGTATGTACAGGAGAGACAGAAAGGCAGTACATCTTAACCTGACATTTCATATCAAGAGACAGGGAGGCAGTCCTATCTGTTTTCCCTATAATATATATAATAATACAGGGAGGCAGTACTATCTAGATATAAATATAGTGAGAAGGCGACAGGGAGCTGTACTATATATTATATATATTAATCTCACGCGAGCACGGCACTGTAGATTACCTACATAATTTACAGGCAGAGGACAGAGAGCAGTTACTATCTGGCTACCTACATTCAGTACAGGAGAGGACAGGGAGGCAGTACTATCTGTACCTACATTCATTACTAGGGGAGACAGAGGTAGTCGACTATCAGCTCTAATAAAAGAAGAAAGAGCGAGAAATCAGTATCTACACTTACAGGAGAGACAGGGAGCGATGTGAGCTCCACTCATGTCTCACTATATCATATATGATATAGTAAGATATTATCTGTACCTACATACATTTATATGGAAGAGAGGAAGAATAGATTCACTGCTCACCTGTCCGCTTCATCGCTCAGTACTATAATACTGCCCCTCCCTCTGTCTCTCCCATTATAAATTATGTAGTAGATATATAGAGAGATATATAATATCCTGAAATTGATTCGTAGTACAGAAGACTGCCCCTCTCCCTCCTAAATGATTGTAGGTACAAAGTACTCGCCTCCTTTACACTAATCGCTCACTCTATACGTATAAATATATACACGCGCAGCTACTCGTGAGTGAATATACTACGCGAGTAGTGTCTCACACAATATATATCACGACGCATGTAAAACAGCAGACGATACTATCGTCCTACATCATTACATAAATCTATTGGATGCAGTACTATCTCTACCTACATCATTCTACAGGAGAGGACAGGGAGGGCACAGTACTATCTGTGACCTACATCATTTACAGGGAGAGACAGGGAGCGCAGTACCTATCCTGTACCTATATAATTTACAGCGGGAGAACAGGACGGGCAGTATTATCTGTAACCTAATAATTTTACAGGAGAGACAGAGAGGCAGTACCTATCTGTACCTAATCATTTACAGGAGAGACAGGCGAGGCAGTACTATCTCGTACCTACATGCATTTACAGGAGAGACAGGGAGGCGTACTATTCTGGTACCTACATGCATTTACACGGAGAGACAGGAGTCCGAAGCCTCCATAATCACGTGCACCTCACCTAATAAAGACACACGGGACGCAGCTACATAATGTATTCTAGCACTCATATTCGAGAGACCAGCACCTAGGCAGTATTATCTGTACCTTACATAATTTACAGGAGAGACAGGAGAGCAGTACCTATCTGTACCTACATCCGATGGGACACGCACGCACACGAAAGAGACAGGGAGGCAGTACTATCTGTACCTACACATTTTACAGGAGGAGACATGGACTCAGTCATAAATATAATAACCACACTCAATATATACACGCGACGCACGCAATCTTAGATATACTCCTGTACTACTCCATTCTACCTATGCGACGCGCACGAGCACGCGAAGATCGATAAATAGCTCTCGCGACCAAGTGATAATCACTCTCAGTCGCATACAGCAGCATATCCTATCACAACACTCTCAGAGTTAGCACGTGTGGATGTGATTCTGACTCTGATGATAACGCACTACGCTTAATGAGTAGCCTCCGCTACACTCAAGTAATAATAGCTCACTCTCCCGCTCACAGTTACCTTTATCAACATAGTGACCGCGCGCACAGAGACGAATACCGCCTCACTACTATCACTCACTCATCTAACTCAGGAGTACACTCTTAACAGTGGACAGCAACTGTCGTCTCCTTCAACGCTCACGCACTACCTCCCTCACTCCTCTACGATACCCTCCAGTACTCGCGTGCACGCACACGCGCGTCCTCTGCCAAAAGATCCAACGCTCACGTACTCATGACACACATAATATTACACGGGACGCGCACTCACGCGCGAACTGAACGCATCACTCGTATCACATGCGGCCAGCCGATCCGTTACACCATGGCAGTGTTTACGCTCGTCGACTCACGTCTGATTCGCCACACTAGATCTCACGTCTACTGCTTGATACGCAGAACCCGCCCGGCCGATCAAATACGTCTGTCAGACTTGTCATCATCGCTGCTACGCATGAATTCTGTACCTCTACGCACCTAATCCCCCAACCGAACCCCCATCGCCGCCACTCACACCTTTTTACGCACTCTCCTACTGCTGACCACGCTATCCGCTTCAGCTGTGCCAGTAATACTATACGGACCCACACCATTACTTTGCCGATCATCTCACTTAGCCCTTCACGCTTTTATGTCCCTTCTACGTAGATCCAGCCACCGTTGAGGACGATACACACCTTACTTCCCACTTGAACATAACGGGCTTACCTGCCCAGCTACCTCCTCCCCGCACACAACCCACTCAATCTCCTCCAACTCCACTCCACCATCCACCTCCGATCGTCCACACCGTTTCGATGGTCCCACCGATCGCGTCAAGCCGACAAGCCCTCCCTCGCAAGCACCCCAAACCAGCACTGGCACTAGCACCCACGCGCTAACGATCTCCCATCTTCACATACCTCTTACACAACATGGCCAGCTGCTCCCTGCACCAACATCACTGTCAGTCGTATGGAACTCGCATCACCTATAACCCAAGCATTCAATACTAGCTAAGCCCACATCGTTCTCACTACCATGCCACTCCTGAACGTCAATCATCCCCACCCTACCCGACTTCGCGCCTTCAGACCGGCCCCTGACTTCCTCACATGCATCACTCAGCCCCCGAACTATAAGCTACGGACCCTACCCTACCACCCCTAGCCTATCCTAATATCCCATGGCCCCGCTTTAACTCACCCACTCCAACGAACGCGGCTCACTAAAACTATGCCCCAAACCAGTCAAAGTTGCTACACCCACTTTCCAGACGCACAGCTGTACCTCAGCTACTCATCAGCTGCTCTTACAATCCCGACTCTTAGAACACTGTCACACCCACCGTGTCTGCTGCTTACGACTATCCCCGCTTCAGGGATCCCACACCCATTCCCCTACACTGCATTACCGAGGCCACCGTCCTGCCTCTCCGAGACCCTAACCAGGCTATTCTCGACCTACGACCACTACGCACCTGGACCGCGATATTATACCTCAATCGAATACCCGGCGTCTTAGCTTTTGCGCCCATCCCCCACGCTCTTCTGCCAATCCTACGTTCCATTCGCAATCCTAACCTACTCGTGTCCACCCTCCAGCACCAGCAACATCACATAACCCCCCAGGGACACCTGCAGACGCCGGCCACGATCAATAGTACTCGTACCACCGACGCGCACACAATGTGGTGTCTGCAGCGCGTGCATCCTCCTACTATCAACGCTCAGACTAAACGGGGCTAGCGCTCGCCGAACACCTACGCGAACACGCCTTATATGCCTCCTCACCCGATCACCTACTCTTCCGTTCCCCCTAATCCGACTATATCCCTGCTCACACAGTACTATCTGTGTCTTCATATACTGCTCTTCTAGCACGGTGACTACTGCATTACACTGCACAGATACAGGGTGACATGATTTATATTCTGTGTATCAGTCGTTGTTTCGTGCACATTATATGACCTTAGAGATACTATGTTCCCGTCGTTTTCAGTAAATTCTAATGTCACAGATTATTATATAGTTCAAATTTTATCATCCAGACATGAAATAGTTAATGCTGTGATCCATCTCCTGGATCTGTGGTATCGATGTCTGCCTGCGCCTCGTACCTGTGGAGGGGAGCGGCGAGCGCTGTTCTCACTGCCGTATCTCCTGTTAACGCCTGGAGACACAATTAATGCAAACAGGATGCTTCAAGCAAGAAAAATCCGCTCGTCTTCTCCGCGTGACGGCGACCGCAGGTGAATGAGGAATTCTGCACGTACCTCTCACCTGCGGCTGAGCGCTGCCTGATACTCCGCCAGGGTCACCCATCTGTTTATGGTGATTCTTCGCCTGTGATCTGAGGAAAGCTGCCAAGTCACAGGGCAACTCAATGTTGGCACAAAGCTGCCAGGATCATGGACCACCAAGTGTTATTGACTCGAGACACGGTACGTGCATAGTGGGGGTAGTTATCCTGATCCAGGTGCAAGGAAAACTCTATGAATTCAACAGGATTAGAAGCATGACTGCTTTCTTCCAAAAACAGCGCCACCCATTTCTGCAGGTTGGGTGTGGTAATCAGCCCGGCGTCATTCACGTCAATGCAGGTAAGATGCAATACCAGACACAACCTGTGAGCAGAGGTGGCGCTGTTTTTGGAAGAAAGCACACACTCTGTTCTAATCTTGTGCAATTTCTAGAAGGAATATTGATGGCCACATAAGGTGACACATGGTTGGTGGGGGCCGTTTGCAAATTTTGCATTGGGGCCCAGAAACTGGCCATCATCTCTGGGGACCAGCAACCTTTATTTTCCGGGATCAGACCCGTTAGCATTGATTTTATGTGGGAGAGAAGGGGTTAACAGCAGGCACGCTCTGCACGGCTCGTTCAGACAGGGGGTCCAAGCAAAGCCATTTGAACAAATTAAGCTTCCCGACATAAAGCGAAAAGCTTCACAGAAAAGACCCCCATAGGCTTCCCATCAGAGCGCGGCTCGGAACGGGAGCCCTTCAAACGAGGCGCTCCGCAATTAAGACGACTGTTTACCGCGTTCACGGCGCGCTTGTTAGTACACAATGTGACATCCCTTGAAATGCGCAACGTTCAAATAGACCGTGTCACGTCAGGAGCCCGCGGGCTGCAAATTCAATATGACAACGCCTGATCTGTGAGACGCGAGGCCCGGGAACGCCTCTGCTTCCCATTGTTCTAGGAGAAAGAAGAAATGGTCAGGGAGAAAAAAAAAAATATAAGAAAAGTTTTCACGGCAGCCGCGGGCCACAGCTCGAGAAATGTGCTGAAACTCCAGAAAAAGATCAAGTGAGGAGAGACAAAAGAGAAATGGAAAGTGATGTTTGCAAAGAGAGATAAAAGGGGGAATCGGAGGCGAGGGAGAAGAAACGGGGAGAGAAGGAGTCGGTGTGAGAGCCTCCCCTTCCCCCAGTAGAAGAAAGTTTAGGGGAGTCTCAAGAAATGATTCAAGGAGCCCAATTACTCAGTGCCGACCAGAGGAACCAACGCATCTATGGTCCAAAATTGTGAATCTGGGCTTGTGACCGATCCTCTAAATGGCTCAAAAATCTTTTCCTCCCCCCCCTCCCCCCGTAGAAAAAGTTTAGGGAAGTCTCAAGAAATGATCGAGAGCCTCCAATTATTCAGTGCCAACTAGAGATTAAGCGAATCATGCAAATTTTATTCGCGACTTTTCCTAAGATTATATTTGACGATAGATTTGTTGAATTTGCGTACAAATATACGTAATTATATGGCTTTTAGCGAACTTGGTGCACTAATAACGAACGTTCAGGTAAAAAATGTACGCACCTCTTTGAACACGTACGCATGGCGTACAATCATGCGTACGACTCCTTCAGCTACTATTGTCTAGCGATTATGTAATCCCTGGTAATGCACGCGCTGAGTTGAGAGGGCCGCGGCGTGCACTCATTTCCAGAGGCAGAGCGAAGTTTTGCAATGGCATCCAGGCGATCACAGCATTTAGTCTGGGCAGAGCTGAAATCCATGATCCGGCTGATGGACGGGCAGGATTACGATGGCACACACCGCCACCCGAACCGCATAAAAAGGAGGTGATCCAGCAGGTGATCCGACGGTTGCGCATTGTTTCGACACCGTGCGGACCCCGGGCCAGACCCAGCGGAAATGGTCCGATCTGAAGGGTCAAAGGGCCCAGAGCGGCTTAATGAGATCCGCAGCAAGATACCGCAGGGTGAATATCGAATACTGGTAGTAGAAGCTCCGACTACAGGCTCCTTTGGCACTCCCGCTGCCCTGTGCAACCTTCTCTTTCTTTTGGAGCACAGGTTTGGCTGGAACTGGACCTTTTGCTTATCTATTCAAGACCTCTTTCAATTCACTCTGTGGCCCTGCAGCTGGTCTTGTCCCCTGTAGCTCGGTCCTCCTCCCTGTCTCTCACCCCGCTGTTCCTCTCTCCTCTCTCCCTGCCTGATTAATTACTGGCCCTGCACTTGCCCTGATGTGTAATATGGATTCCCAGAGCAATTACATCACAATTTTCACAACACAGGTCTCAGAACTTCACACACAGAGCTTCTGCTCGTCTCAGCAGTCGCAGCAGAAGTGATGCGTCACTGGCTTACCGAGCCTGAGCCAATCAGAGCAAGCCCTGCCCACTAGGTCAGGTGACTGCTTTCTTCCCGGGCTTTTGCACACAAATAACGAACGAACAGTAAAAGTTCGCTAATGAATTGTATTCGTACGCATCAGCGTATAGAGTAACTTATACGTAGCATTAGCGTATAATTTATAGGACAAACTATGTAGCGAATGCGTACAAAGCCGAAGCGAGTCACCTAATATTTGGATTCACTTCGCAGCCGTAAATTTCCAAGATTCGATACAAATCAACGAATCGACGAATCACTTCACTCATCTCTAGTGCCAACCCAGAGGAACTCGACGAATCTATGGTCAAATAATTGTTGATCTGGCTTGTGTCTGCCAATCCCTCAAATAGCCAAAATATTTACGCCCCCCCCCCCCGGTTAGAGAAAGTTAGGGGAGTCTTAAGAAAAGATTCCAGGAGCTCCCAATTACCCAGTGCTAACCCAGAGGAACTTAACGTCTCTATGGTCAAATAACTGTGAACCTTGGCTTGTGACTGATTCCCTCTAAATGGTCAAAAATATTTGACTCCCTGCCAAAAAAGACACCGGTGGAGAGCACCTTTTAATATTGTCTGGAGATGATATAGACGGAGGAAGAACTAAGGGACGCGGCTCTCAAGAAGAGCTGATTCTGTAGGCTTTCATGGAGCAATGATTTGTGGACTCGGCTCAATCATGTGGATGCATACCTTAGGGCCGCCCAATGATTCATGGCAGTGCACTGATCACAAAATGAAGAGATTTCAATTTCCTTCTAGTAAAAAAAACAGCATCCAGTGAAAGCTACGGAATTCATTACCCGTATGGCGCCAACCTGGTGGTCAGAAAGTGCTGAAAAGGTATTTAACACTGGGCTTCCCATTCTTTCTAAGAAGCAGCTGGGCTTTATCAGCATCCATAGAAATGAATTGGAGGGTAGCTGCGGCATGCGCGGTCCGCTCCCTTCATTTGCAGGCTCCGTTGTAGAGATAGGTGCTGGTCCCATCAGATCTATCAGACATTGTAGGGCATACCCTATCGATATGCCCCCAACATATGAGATGGGCCAACCCCTTTAACCATGATTCATGGGATTGGCCTTCATTCCTCCATCTTCTCCACTCTTCTGCAAAGCCTTTCTCCTATGGTCCATTTGGCCAACATTAATAAGATGGGTGCTGGTGCATGGGGTCGGGCTCGCGGTTGGGTGTTGGATTGGGTTGGGTTTCTCCACCAAAAAGTCTTCCCCAAATTATAGCTGGAGCCTCTAGAGATGTCTTTGGAGCCTTAGAATCTCCCTCCAGTGGACCATGAAGACCAGGACCTGGATCTCCTTCCCCCAGGCGTAGGTTCACTTCTTTACCTTGTCTGTACCTAAACACCCTGGTCATGGCCAAGGTGCTTATTGGTGCTCCTCCTGCCCATAAGAAGGCAGCCAGTGTTTCCCCGCACCCTCAAGACATTGGACACTAATTACAGTAAGGGAAGGGTTCCTCTTAATTAGAAGGGTTCACATACGTTGTGGCTGTCCTGCAGTTGCCTGTTGTGGCCTGTATACCGCGCTGTTACACTGCGTCGCTCCCCCTGCTGTAATGTGCTGACTGATCAGATCTGACGCCTTCATTTCTTCTTTTTGCTCCTCAGTTCCTCTTTCCATGAAAACGAGCAGAGACAAGAAGTCGAGGTTTCCTATCACTGGGACTCCAGAAGTGCCGTATGGTAATGAATGGGACTTTAAGGGTCCAAGCCCGCCTCTTCCTCTCGCACTTGTTCTGTTATCTCTGCCGAGCTACTTCTTGTCACAGTTTTCATCGATATACAAAACATGGATACCGGAGCCCGTGCGGATGGCTGCAGGATTGCAGATGACGGGTTTTCCAGAACCAGGGAGGCAAGCTCCCACTCCCCATTGAGGAGACGTGCATGATGAGCTGAGCTGAGCATGCATGTGTATTGGGGTTTAGCGGCCACTAGAGATGAGCGAAGTTATCAAAAATCCGTCACATTGAGGCCTTACAGGGGTTAAAAACAAAAAATACATACCTCATCCATTTGCTCGCGGGGAGACGGTCACGGCCATTTTGATTGAAGAAAATGCGCCAAATCTCTTGCGCGCTGACTTGATGACATCATCACCGGTGACATCACTGCAACCGACCAGCGTGATGACGTCACACGTCAGCACTACTGAGATTTGGAGCATCTTCTTCAATCAAGATGGCCATGACAGCCTCTCCACTAGCAAATGGATGAGGTATGTATTTTTGGGGTTTTTACCGCCATTTCAGGAAAAATTGATTTGCTACCACAAAGCGCCAGGAAATTCAAATTTGTGAATCAAGTTTTACCTGAAATTCGGATCAAAGTCAATTAGTTTTGCTTCGATTTGCTCAGCACCAGTGGCCAGGTATATCATGTGTTGCCAGCCTTAGATGGTCAGGCCGCAGTCAACGCCAAAATATCCAAGAGCAAGCAACAGGAAATCCACAGAAACACAAACAGAAAAGTCATCAAGAAACTCACCAAAGGGCAAAGATAACCAAACTCCTGGATACCGGACCAGTCCGAGATCATCTCCCAAAATCCTGTAGTCCTCTTTACTCTCCCTGCAGGAAATGTTCAGAAACCTCCTCAGTCAGCACAGAATCCATCTAGTATAAAACAGAGGAGAGGATGGAGGGGAGGGAGAGGAAGGGGATGCAGCTGCAGGTTCTGTTTCTCTCGCTCTCTTTCTGCATAACTACTAGGGAGGGGCAGCAGATGAGCAGAGACATCCGATTAGTTCAGTGCACTCAGTCAAGGTCATACCTCACACCAGGAAGAGTCCGCCCACAGAATAGAAGAGGAGAGGAAAGAGGAGAGGGAGAGGAAGGGGATGCAGCTGCGGGTTCTGTTTCTCTTGCTCTCTTTCAGTGGAACTACTTGGGAGGGGCAGCAGATGAGCAGAGACATCCGATTGTCTCAGTGCACTCAGTCAAGGTCATACCTCACACCAGGAAGAGTCCGCCCACAGAATAGAAGAAGAGAGGATGGAGGGGAGGGAGAGGAAGGGGATGCAGCTGCAGGTTCTGTTTCTCTTGCTCTCTTTCAGTGGAACTACTTGGGAGGGGCAGCAGATGAGCAGAGACATCCGATTAGTTCAGTGCACTCAGTCAAGGTCATACCTCACACCAGGAAGAGTCCGCCCCCAGAATAGAAGAGGAGAGGAGGGAGGGGAGGGAGAGGAAGGGGATGCAGCTGCAGGTTCTGTTTCTCTCGCTCTCTTTCAGTGGAACTACTTGGGAGGGGCAGCAGATGAGCAGAGACATCCGATTGTCTCAGTGCACTCAGTCAAGGTCATACCTCACACCAGGAAGAGTCCGCCCACAGAATAGAAGAGGAGAGGAGGGAGGGAGGGAGAGGAAGGGGATGCAGCTGCAGGTTCTGTTTCTCTCGCTCTCTTTCAGTGGAACTACTTGGGAGGGGCAGCAGATGAGCAGAGACATCCGATTGTCTCAGTGCACTCAGTCAAGGTCATACCTCACACCAGGAAGAGTCCGCCACAGAATAGAAGAAGAGAGGATGGAGGGGAGGGAGAGGAAGGGGATGCAGCTGCAGGTTCTGTTTCTCTTGCTCTCTTTCAGTGGAACTACTTGGGAGGGGCAGCAGATGAGCAGAGACATCCGATTAGTTCAGTGCACTCAGTCAAGGTCATACCTCACACCAGGAAGAGTCCGCCACAGAATAGAAGAGGAGAGGAGGGAGGGGAGGGAGAGGAAGGGGATGCAGCTGCAGGTTCTGTTTCTCTCGCTCTCTTTCAGTGGAACTACTTGGGAGGGGCAAGCAGATGAGCAGAGACATCCGATTAGTTCAGTGCACTCAGTCAAGGTCATACCTCACACCAGGAAGAGTCCGCCCACAGAATAGAAGAAGAGAGGATGGAGGGGAGGGAGAGGAAGGGGATGCAGCTGCAGGTTCTGTTTCTCTTGCTCTCTTTCAGTGGAACTACTTGGGAGGGGCAGCAGATGAGCAGAGACATCCGATTAGTTCAGTGCACTCAGTCAAGGTCATACCTCACACCAGGAAGAGTCCGCCCACAGAATAGAAGAGGAGAGGAGGGAGGGGAGGGAGAGGAAGGGGATGCAGCTGCAGGTTCTGTTTCTCTCGCTCTCTTTCAGTGGAACTACTTGGGAGGGGCAGCAGATGAGCAGAGACATCCGATTGTCTCAGTGCACTCAGTCAAGGTCATAACCTCACACCAGGAAGAGTCCGCCCACAGAATAGAAGAGGAGAGGAGGGAGGGGAGGGAGAGGAAGGGGATGCAGCTGCAGGTTCTGTTTCTCTCGCTCTCTTTCAGTGGAACTACTTGGGAGGGGCAGCAGATGAGCAGAGACATCCGATTGTCTCAGTGCACTCAGTCAAGGTCATACCTCACACCAGGAAGAGTCCGCCCACAGAATAGAAGAAGAGAGGATGGAGGGGAGGGAGAGGAAGGGGATGCAGCTGCAGGTTCTGTTTCTCTTGCTCTCTTTCAGTGGAACTACTTGGGAGGGGGCAGCAGATGAGCAGAGACATCCGATTAGTTCAGTGCACTCAGTCAAGGTCATACCTCACACCAGGAAGAGTCCGCCCACAGAATAGAAGAGGAGAGGAGGGAGGGGAGGGAGAGGAAGGGGATGCAGCTGCAGGTTCTGTTTCTATCGCTCTCTTTCAGTGGAACTACTTGGGAGGGGCAGCAGATGAGCAGAGACATCCGATTGTCTCAGTGCACTCAGTCAAGGTCATACCTCACACCAGGAAGAGTCCGCCCACAGAATAGAAGAGGAGAGGAGGGAGGGGAGGGAGAGGAAGGGGATGCAGCTGCAGGTTCTGTTTCTCTCGCTCTCTTTCAGTGGAACTACTAGGGAGGGGCAGCAGATGAGCAGAGACATCCAATTGCGTCAGAGCACTCAGCTAAGCTCCTACCTCACACCAGGAAGACCACGTCCACAGACGGCACAGAGATAGAGTCAACTTTTTGAAAATTCACATTTTTCTATCTAATATATGTGTACAGAGGGGAGATTCCTGTAAGCATCAGTTTGCTTTAAAGCAAAGTCCTAACTCTGTCGTTAACTTCTGTCCGTATACCCATACTACATATAATCGGCCTGATATAAGTTTTTTATTCCTCCCATACATATGGCTAAGCGCCGCCGTCTCCCCTCCCCCCACACACGGACCACATCGACTGCAGGAATCTGTAAAGCTCCGTCGTCCTCGGCTTCGGCGGTGACTAATGTCCCTTCGGTCACTTAAAGCCTCCTTAAAGAAATACATTAGTCACTCATTTGTATTAATTATGTGATAATTGCCCAGTATTACCAAAAATTACGCCGGGAAATGGATAAATCTCTTCAAATCACTCAGCAAATTAGGAGAAGGGAGTCCGCTCCCCGTTTAAATGAAAATAAAACAGCTAATTATGGAGGAGAGGGGAGATTAATTGGGTTCATCTGCATAAGAAGAGCAGGGCACATTACTTATCCCGTTAACTCACCTGCGCCTGTGACCCGCGCCACAAAATACGGAATTTTGCAATTGGTCACTTTCATGGGGAAACAGTGAAGTTGTAAGTTTACTAAAATCCATAGTCGGCAATTTGTTGCGTGCCCTACACCAACGTAGGGGGCGACAGCGGCTGACTTTGACGCAAAAGGCACAGCAAACCCAAACCTGGGAACAGATGGGGGAGAATTTGGTGCAGCTTCGATACATTGTATCACCAGAACCTGAAACGTATCAGAAATGTTACTACCGTACATAAACACAGTGCAGAGGCATAAATGGCAGAGAGCAAAGACCAATATGGGTCCCCCCACTGTAGGTATTTGGTAGGATCCGATGCCACTGACACAATGTATTCCTGGACATTTCACTACATTCTCAGGGTGGCACAGAAGACACAGCCGCTGCCTCCCCTGTCTTTCCCTCTGTATACATCTCTTTGGAAAAGATAAAACTTTATTGATTGTCCATATAAGAAAAGGATACAGGATTTTTAACCCCTCAAAAGGGTACCTGACTGCAGGATCAACCCCTTTAAAGGGATTTTCCAGGCTACTGATATTGATGGTCATTAATACCTGATCGATGAGGGTCCGACACCCAGCACAGCTCTGCTCACAGTGTAGTGGCTGGGCCGGATACTGCAGCTCAGCGACTACTTAAGTGAATGTAACTGGTAACACCCAGTTGGACCTTTATTGCACACTGCTGGGAATTCAATGATACATTTCTAGTAGGAATAATAGAGGACAGCACAACATAGAGTCATGAGAATAGGTGTTCCAGAATAGGTATTACATTGAGAATGCAAGTATCTGCTAATACAGACATGTCAGGAGAGGTGCGAGGTCTTTGTAAGTCATCTGTGGCCATATACTTTGGCTTCTTGACCGCTGTCTGGTTTCTAGGTTGGGACACGACTTGGCGGGGTCTCTCCACCCTTCTCTCCACCTAATTATAAGGTCTTACTCTTAATCACCCTCTTCCAGTGCTGAGGGTTCCTCGGGCGCAGATGTCTCTGATGTCTTCTCTGCAGAGATCCTCTGAGCGGCCATTGTTCCTTGTGACCTCCGGCAGCAGAGCTTTACACGGATCCTCAGATGGTCCTCGCTTGTATCCGCCTCCGTTTCTTTGTCTGGCGGTAATATTGCCCTTTGTCCTTCTCGGCCGCAGAATCCACCGACGTCTCTTACACAATTCAATTTGTTTCACCTTTTTCTGTTTTAATAGGTTTTCTCCAGTTCATTGTGGAGGATTTCTTCTACCCACAGTCCTGCCGGCGTCTGCAGCGATGTTCTGCAGATCTGTAGAGAGGTCAGGGGTGTAATAATCTGCAGGAGATATCACTATGTATCTGTCAGGAGGTAGAGAGGACAGAGCGATGTTCTGCAGATCTCTAGAGAGGTCAGTGGTGTAATAATCTGCAGGATATATCACTATGTATTTGTCAGGAGGTAGAGAGGACAGAGCGATGTCCTGCAGATCTCTAGAGGTCAGTGGTGTAATAATCTGCAGGAGATATCACTATGTATCTGTCAGGAGGTAGAGAGGACAGAGCGATGTTCTGCAGATCTCTAGACAGGTCAGTGGTGTAATATCTGCAGGATATATCACTATGTATCTGTCATGGGGTAGAGAGGACAGAGCGATGTTCTGCAGATCTGTAGAGAGGTCAGTGGTGTAATAATCTGCAGGAGATATCACTATGTATCTGTCAGGAGGTAGAGAGGACAGAGCGATGTTCTACAGATCTCTAGAGAGGTCAGAGGTGTAATAATCTGCAGGAGATATCACTATGTATCTGTCAGGAGGTAGAGAGGACAGAGCGATGTCCTGCAGATCTCTAGAGGTCAGTGGTGTAATAATCTGCAGGAGATATCACTATGTATCTGTCAGGAGGTAGAGAGGACAGAGCGATGTTCTGCAGATCTCTAGACAGGTCAGTGGTGTAATAATCTGCAGGATATATCACTATGTATCTGTCATGGGGTAGAGAGGACAGAGCGATGTCCTGCAGATCTCTACACAGGTCAGTGGTGTAATAATCTGCAGGATATATCACTATGTATCTGTCAGGGGGTAGAGAGGACAGAGCGATATTCTGCAGATCTCTACAGAGGCCAGCGGTGTAATAATCTGCAGGATATATCACTATGTATCTGTCAGGAGGTGGAGAGGACAGAGCGATGTTCTGCAGATCTCTACAGAGGTCAGTGGTGTAATAATCTGCAGGATATAACACTATGTGTCTGCCAGGAGTTAAACTGCTGACAGCACTAGGTAGTCAGCAATATTGTAAAAATTAACTTCTATTCTGACAGATTATGCTTCTGCAAGTGCCCTGGAGGCGGAGCTTCACTGTAATGTGCACTCAGCATTGAGCTACTTCATCTCCCCTCCACTGCTCTGGTTGGATAATTCAGCTGTCACTCAGAGAGGAGGGACTATAAAGCAGCTCAAAGCAGAGCACGTCACTGTGAAGCTCCGCCTCCAGGGCACTTACAGAACCTGGAAGAATAAAAATCCTTATTTACAATATTATTCATAAAATCTTCTTAACATGTCCTGCTCTCCCGAGCCCCTACCTAGCGCTGTCAGCAGACAGACATTCATACACATTGTCCCTATCGGTATAATAATACCAGGGACTAGTGTTGCTTCCCCCATCCCACCCAGAAGCCCCTTCTGCCTGCAGGATCTGTGGATGTTCACAAATCTTTTTATTACTCAGTCAAATCTGTTAAGAGTAGAGAAGAAACATAGGAAGGAGGGAGAGGAGGGGGATGTAGCTGCAATTTATTTCTATGGGCCAGCAAATGCTGTGAGAGGGGAGAGGGAGCTGCAGAATGAGATATTTATTGGCTGTGACATCACATCAGGCCTTGAACCTTCTGTACCCCTATCTGAATCTTTTGCACACACCCCTGCCCCCCAATATCCATGTTTGGGCTGAGCAGAATCATATCTAAGGAGAGAAGGCTCGTTACATTGTATCGGAACTGGAAGGGGAGGAGCCATCAATCAGTCAGAGACTACTGGAAATAATGTCGCCACCACAGCACTCATTGTGCTCCAGAGCCGTAATTCCACTTACTCCAAAATATAGGATATGGGATTTATCCAGACACTCACCGTGGTGTAGTAATGTAACCCTGGTATAGTATGGTAACCCTGGTGTAGTATGGTAACCCACGCCAAATTTATCAGCGATGTCTGTGAGACCGTCTGGACAATGACTCCATCATCTGCCGACTGTCACAGAGAGAACCACAATGACTGTTTCTATCTTGAAGTAGTGTACATGATAAATCCAGCTCTGCTACATCGCGCAGAAACATCCAGAACATTGCTCACTTAGTGTATGTGAAATATTCACCCGGGCAGATTCCTGCACATCAGAAAAATCATGAGCAGCATCCGGAGGAATCACCAGAACATATGTTCTACCTCCCGAACGGGGAATTGAGCGTGCGGGGAGCGAGAGCCGCATCGAACCTCTTCTGCACCAGTATTACTGTTCTTCATCACGTTCCAGGACAAAGAGCTTACACTCTATCATACTGCCCCCCCCCCTGCACATTAGGAAGCCATCAATGTCACACTCCATAAAGTAGGGCAGACGTCCGTCGCCATCGCTCTACCTGGAAAGTGATTGTGGTTTAGAGTAAACATCCCTTACTTAAAACTTAATCAGCAGGAGATGAATATTTCAGGAGGACAAACAGGCCGGGCAGGTGAGGGCCATCATTAATTCATGGCGGAGAGGATAGGGTGTCTCAGGACGACGAGCGGGAGCAGGTAAGAGCAGGTAAGTCCCAGCTCCCGCTCCCCGCATACCACTGGTCCTGAGAGAGAAGAGAAAGAAAGAAAGAAAGAAAGAAAGAAAGAAAGAAAGAAAGAAAGAAAGAAAGAAAGAAAGAAAGAAAGAAAGAAAGAAAGAAAGAAAGAAAGAAAGAAAGAAAGAAAGAAAGAAAGAAAGAAAGAAGAAAGAAAGAAGAAAGAAAGAAAGAAAAGAAGAGAGAGACAGAAAGAAAGAAAGAAAGAAAGAAGAGAGACAGAAAGAAAGAAAGAAAGAAAGAGAGACAGAAAGAAAGAAAGAAAGAAAGAAAGAAAGAAAGAAAGAGAAAGAAAGAAAGAAAGAGAAAGAAAGAAAGAAAGAAAAGAAAAGAGAGACAGAAAGAAAGAAGAAAGAAAGAAAGAAGAAAGAAAGAAGAAAGAAAGAAAGAAAGAAAGAAAGAAGAGAGACAGAAGAAAGAAAGAAGAAGAGAGACAGAAAGAAAGAAAGAAGAAAGAAAGAAAGAGAAAGAAAGAAAGAAGAAGAGAGAGAAAGAAAGAAAGAAAGAAAGAAAGAAAGAAAGAAGAAAGAAGAGAAAAAGAAAGAAAGAGAAGGAAAGAAAAGAGACAAAGAAAGAGAAAGAAAAAGAAAGAGAAAAAGGGAAAGAAAGAGAAAGAGGGAAAGAAAGGAAAAGAGAGAGAGAAACAGAAAGAAAGAGAGAGAAAGAAAGAAAAAGGAAAGAGAGAGAAAGAAAGAGAAAGAAAGAAAAAGACAGAAAGAAAGATGGAAATAGAGAGAGAGAAAGAGAAAGAAAGAAAAAGAGAGAAAGGAAACAGAAAGAAAGAAAGAAAGAAAGGAAAGAGAGAGAAAGAAAGAGAAAAAGAAAGATGGAAATACAGAGAGAGAAAGAAAAAGAAGGAAAGAAAATGATTAGATAGATATGGGATAGATAGATATTAGATAGGATGAAGGATATGGAGTAAAATGCAAAGATTTCCAAAATGCTCTGGACACACGGCTCACAGCAGATAACAGACAGGATCTCGGTGATGAAGGGTAAAAATCCAGTGTGCAGATGGGATCCGTCCATAAATGATAAAATACAGCCCGCCAGATCTCCAGACCGCTGGATATGTGTCAGCAGTATCCTGAATACGAGGATCCTCAGCAGTATCCTGAATACGAGGATCCTCAGCGTCCTCACCCAGCACAACGTCCTCAGCAGAAGCTAAGCAGGCCAAACCACCGCACCACGGACCACATCTGCACCCTGCACAGACTCATGAAGAGTCATGTCCACAATACACAGTACAGAGAGATATCTCTACCTGCTTTGTGGACTTCAAAAGGGTTGTCCGGGCTTTTACTATTGATGACCGACCTCAGGAATAGGAAGAAAAACCTAAAACGGGGAAAAAAAGTATGTACTCAGCCACCAATTGTACAAGTTCTCCCACTTATAAAGATGAGGTTGGCCTGTAATTGACATCATAGGTAGACCTCAACTATGAGAGACAAAATGAGAAATCCAGAAAATCACATTGTCTGATTGTTAAAGAATTTATTTGCAAATTATGGTGGAAAATTAGTATTTGGTCGCCTACAAACAAGAAGATTTCTGGCTCTCACAGACCTGTAACTTCTTCTGTATGAGGCTCCTCTGTCCTCCACTCATTACCTGTAGTAATGGCTCCTGTTTGTTATCAGTATAAAAGACACCTGTCCACAACCTCAAACAGTCACACTCCAAACTCCACTATGGTGAAGACCAAAGAGCTGTCGAAGGACACCAGAAACAAATTGTAGACCTGCACCAGGCTGGGAAGACTGAATCTGCAATAGACAAGCAGCTTGGTGTGAAGAAATCAACTGTGGGAGCAACAATACAAGACCACTGATAATCTCCCTCCATCAGGGGCTCCACGCAAGATCTCACCCCGTGGGGTCAAAATGATCACAAGAACTGTGAGCAAAAATCCCGGAACCACACGGGGGGACCTAGTGAGTGACCTGCAGAAAGCTGGGACCAACGTAACAAAGGCTACCGTCAGTAACACACTACACCGCCAGGAACTCAGATCCTGCAGTGCCAGACGTGTCCCCCTGCTTAAGCCAGTACATATCCGGGCCCGTCTGAAGTTTGCTAGAGAGCATTTGGATGTTCCAGAAGAGTATTGGGAGAATGTCATATGGTCAGATGAAACCAAAGTAGAACTGTTTGGTAGAAACACAACTCGTCGTGTTTGGAGGAGACTGAATGCTGAGTTGCATCCAAAGAACTCCATACCTACCGTGAAGCATGGGGGGGGCAACATCATGCTTTGGGGCTGTTTCTCTGCAAAGGGAACAGGACGACTGATCTGTGTACATGAAAGAATGAATGGGGCCATGTATCGTGAGATTTTGAGTGCAAACCTCCTTCCATCAGCAAGGGCATTGAAGATGAAACGTGGCTGGGTCCTTCAGCATGACAATGATCCCAAGCACACCGCCAGGGCAACGAAGAACTTGCACAATTATTGCATGACTAAATACTTTTTTTCCTCACTGTACATACAGTAGGAGGTGGCATTATAAGTATTTACATTCTTGTACATAGGAGCAGTATTATAGTAGTTATATTCTTGTACATAGGAGGCCGTATTATAGTAGATATATTCTTGTGCATAGGAGCAGTATTATAGTAGTTATATTCTTGTACATAGGCAGTATTATAGTAGTTATATTCTTGTACATAGGAGCAGTATTATAGTAGTTATATTCTTGTATATAGGAGCAGTATTATAGTAGTTATATTCTTGTACATAGGAGCAGTATTATAGTAGTTATATTCTTGTACATAAGAGGCAGTATTATAGTAGTTGTATTCGTCTACATAGGAGCAGTATTATAGTAGTTATATTCTTGTACATAGGAGGCAGTATTATAGTAGTTATATTCTTGTACATAGGAGCAGTATTACAATAGTTATATTCTTGTACATAGGAGCAGTACTATAGTAGTTATATTCTTGTACATAGGAGCAGTATTATAGTAGTTATACTCTTGTACATAGGAGCAGTATTATAGTAGTTATACTCTTGTACATAGGAGCAGTATTATACTAGTTATATTCCTGTACATAGGAGGCACTATTACAGTAGGTATATTCCTGTACATAGGAGCAGTATTATAGTAGTTACACTCTTGTACATAGGAGCAGTATTATAGTAGTTATATTTTTGTACATAGGAGCAGTATTATAGTAGTTATATTCTTGTACATAGGACCAGTATTATAGTAGTTATATTCTTGTACATAGGAGCAGTACTATAGTAGTTATATTCTTGTACATAGGAGCAGTATTATAGCAGTTATATTCTTGTACATAGGAGCAGTATTATAGTAGGTATATTCTTGTACATAGGATCAGTATTATAGTAGTTATATTCTTGTACATAGGAGCGGTATTATAGTAGTTATATTCTTGTACATAGGAGCAGTATTATAGTAGTTATATTCTTGTACATAGGAGCAGTATTATAGTAGTTATATTCTTGTACATAGGAGCAGTATTATAGTAGTTATATTCTTGTACATAGGAGCAGTATTATAGTAGTTATATTCTTGTACATAGGAGGCAGTATTATAGTAGTTATATTCTTGTACATAGGAGCAGTATTATAGTAGTTATATTCCTGTACAGAGGAGGCAGTATTATAGTAGGTATATTCTTGTACATAGGAGCAGTATTATAGTAGTTATACTCTTGTACATAGGAGCAGTATTATAGTAAATATATTCTTGGACATAGGAGCAGTATTATAGTAGTTATATTCTTGTACATAGCGGCAGTATTATAGTAGTTGTATTCTTGTACATAGAAGCAGTATTATAGTAGTTATATTCTTGTACATAGGAGCAGTATTATAGTAGTTATATTCCTGTACAGAGGAGGCAGTATTATAGTAGGTATATTCTTGTACATAGGAGCAGTATTATAGTAGTTATACTCTTGTACATAGGAGCAGTATTATAGTAGTTATACTCTTGTACATAGGAGCAGTATTATAGTAGTTATATTCTTGTACATAGGTGCAGTATTATAGTAGTTATATTCTTATACATAGGAGCAGTATTATACTAGTTATATTCTTGTACATAGGAGGCAGTATTATAGTAGTTATATTCCTGTACATAGGAGCAGTATTATAGTAGTTATACTCTTGTACATAGGAGCAGTATTATAGTAGTTATATTCTTGTACATAGGACCAGTATTATAGTAGTTATATTCTTGTACATAGGAGCAGTATTATAGTAGTGATATTCTTGTACATAGGAGCAGTATTATAGTAGTTATATTCTTGTACATAGGAGCAGTATAATAGTAGTTCTATTCTTGTACATAGGAGCAGTATTTTACTAGTTATACTCTTGTATATAGGAGCAGTATTAAAGTAGTTATATTCTTGTACATAGGAGCAGTATTATAGTAGTTATATTCTTGTACATAGGAGCAGTATTTTACTAGTTATACTCTTGTATATAGGAGCAGTATTATAGTAGTTATATTCTTGTACATAGGAGCAGTATTATAGTAGTTATATTATAGTACGTAGGAGGCAGTATTATAGTAGTTACATTCTAGTACATAGGAGGCAGTATTATAGTAGTTACATTCTTGTTCATAGGAGCAGTATTATAGTAGTTATATTCTTGTACATAGGAGCAGTATTATAGTAGTTATATTCTTGTACATAGGAGCAGTATTATAGTAGTTATATTCTTGTACATAGGAGCCAGTATTATAGTAGTTATATTCTTGTACATAGGAGCAGTATTATAGTAGTTATATTCTTGTACATAGGAGCAGTATTATAGTAGTTATATTCTTGTACATAGGAGCAGTATTATAGTAGTTATATTCTTGTATATAGGAGCAGTATTATAGTAGTTATATTCTTGCACATATGAGGCAGTATTATAGTAGTTATATTCTTGTACATAGGAGCAGTATTATAGTAGTTATATTCTTGTACATAGGAGCAGTATTATAGTAGTTATATTCTTGTACATAGGAGCAGTATTATAGTAGTTATATTCTTGTACATAGGAGCAGTATTATAGTAGTTATATTCTTGCACATATGAGGCTGTATTATAATAGTTATATTCTTGTACATAGGAGCAGTATTATAGTAGTTATATTATTGTACATATTGTACATATGAGGCAGTAGTATAGTATTGTTGTAGATGTAGATGTACTGTCATTATCTTTCTCCCGTACTTCTTGGCAGCTTGTACATAGTTAGTATGTATGTTGATGCTTGATAGCAGTATTATTTAGAATGAAGTGAGTGTTTTAGCAGATGTGTTGTTATAAATGATTTCATGGCTCAGGGATGATTCTTACCCAGTTTGTGTTGGTTTCATTAGTGACCGAGTTTTGTGGCGATTCACCTCGTAATAACTCTACATTTTGTATGTGGATCATAGAAGCGTACATATAAAATGTGCATCGCAGACTGGCTGCATTGTGCTGTTTTGGTTTCTGTAGTGAGCGGATCCAGGGCGTGATCTGGATCCATTAATCAGCGGTGAGCGCGGCATTCCAGCAGCACCGACAGCCCGGACTGAGCTCCTAATTAAAACTCCCCACAGCTAATTGTAATTTTATCTAATGGGCTGATAATTCAACTGTATGACCTGACGACAGGATGTTAAATTTTCATACACCTGCCCTGCTGGTCACACTGATAGTCGGGATTTATAGAAACATCAAGTGTGGCGCGGCGCTGCGGAGTGACGAGACGCTGTAAACTGATTAGTGAGTTTATATGAATTTAAATGACTTGCGCAGAGAGCCGCCTGCTTCGTCAGTGCTCATCTGTTAATTGGATTGTATATAT
>ONZH01002900.1:0-73468 GCA_900303285.1 Rhinella marina
TTTGTAGCGCTTGATGGTTTTTTGCGACTGCACTTGGGGACACTTTCAAAGTTTTACCAATTTTTCGGACTGACTGATTTCTTAAAGTAATGATGGCCACTCGTTTTCTTTACTTAGCTGCTTTTTTCTTGCCATAATACAAATTCTACAGTCTATCGTAGACTATCAGCTGTGTATCCACCTGACTTTTGCCCAACACAACTCATGGTCCCAACCCCATTTATAAGGCAAGAAATCCCACTTATTAAACCTGACGGGGCACACCTGTGAAGTGAAAACCATTTCAGGTGACTACCTCTTGAAGCTCATCAAGAGAATGCCAAGAGTGTGCAAAGCAGTAATCAAAGCAAAAGGTGGCAACTTTGAAGAACCTGGAATATAAGACATTTTCAGTTGTTTCACACTTTTTTGTGAAGTATATAATTCCACATGTGTTAATTCATAATTTTGATGCCTTCAGTGTGAATCTACAATTTTCATAGTCATAAAAATACAGAAAACTCTTTGAATGAGAAGGTGTGTCCAAACTTTTGGTCTGTACTAAATATATATATGACAAAAAACATGATGTGAACAGCCCCTAATATAGTTAAAATATCCAAATGACATTCTATCTATCTATCTATTTCACTATCTATCTATCTATCTATCTATCTATCTATCTATCTGTCTGTCTGTCTATCTGTCTGTCTTGTCTATCTCCATCCACATGGGTGAATAAACATTTTTTTTTTATTTTCATTGATTTCGGAGTCTGCCTTTTTGCTATTTTGTATACTGGGCAATTGTCTAGTCCCCTCAGACGTGCACCTATTCTGCTAATTGTATGTATTGATTCTAGTGCTGCCAGATTTTTGCTATCTATCTATCTATCTATCTATCTATCTATCTATCTATCTATGTCTGTACACTGTATATTATATCATTCAATGGTCTTTAGAGGTCACTTGACATATGGACAGACCAGAGAAGGCCATATATAGTGTAATGTTTGTGATGGGAGCTGTTGAATCCCACAGTTGAGGACAAGTCGTCTTCTAATCCAATTTGTTATGATCTGATTACACAATCCTCTGCCTCCCCCCTACCTACACATAGAAATGCACATAATTCATTTTTGGCATATGTCGTGTCCAAGCCGATTACATACCAAAATCCCAATGTGTGAGGTGAAGCAGTAAACTAGGGTCAAACCATGACAAATTCATAAAATAATGCAAAAAACACCATATAAATCCTATCTTCAAGAAAGAGCTTATTTTCTGTCAGTCATTTTCTTCTGTACCATATACTGAGATTTGATGTCTATAAGGTAATAGTGCTATTTATGTGTCTACAATACAACTATGTACAATCATAAACTATAGATCTGTCCCATTGTGGTAATATAACACTGAGCTGTTCATGTATTGTGACCTCGCCTTTCTTTATCTCTGGACCTGCTCTAATCCCACAGAAGCTCAGACAGACATTTTGGGTAAAGAAACAAAAATGTAAATGCTCCACTTGTATAATTAAAATCCGCATTAGAAAAATGCAAGAAAACTGTTGACTTATGGTTGCACATATAAAAAAAAACAAACAAACGAATAAACAGCGCTTCTTAAAATCCAAACCTTTTATTTCACATTCATAAAAACGGGATATAGTCCAAGTGACTTGGACTGTATTCCCTGTTTTTATGGATATGAAATAAAAGTTTTGCATTTAAAGAAGCGCTGGTTCTGCAGAGATCTCCCGATAATGTCTCATTTTCGTTTTTTACATCATATAGTGCATGATAATCTTCTTTCTAATGCTACTTTCACACTAGCGTTTTTTAATTCCGGTATTGAGTTCCGTCATAGGGGCTCAATACTGGAATAAAACGCTTCAGTTTTGTCCCCATTTATTGTCAATGGGGACAAAACTGAACTAAAGACAACAGAATGCTCCTAAAAGCATTCCATTCCGTCTTCAGACCAGAGAGCAAACTGCAGCATGCTGCGGTTTGCTCTCCGGTCCAGGCATCCGCACCAAGATGGATCCGTCATGACCCCCAATGCAAGTCAATGGGGACGGATCCGTTTGGTGTGACACAATGGTAAACAGATCCGTCCTCCATTGACTTTCAATGGAGTTCATGACGGATCCGTCACCTACATACACACATACAGACATACACATAAACATACACAGACATATACACATACAAATACACATTCATACTTACATGCTCCTGGCAGGTCTCCACAGCACAGGAGGAGCAGGACGGCGTGCACATAGGACGATTCCCCACAGCGTCCAGCAGAGGGCGCTGTGGGGAATCGTCCTATGTGTGCGCCTTCCTCCTCCTGTACTGTGGTGCGCGGAGCATGTAAGTACGTATGTGTCTGTGTGTGTGTGTATGTTCTGTGTGACATGTGTGGGGCCAGAGCGCAGTTCCGGCCCCACACATGTACATGCGGCAGCACGGATCTGGCGGCACCCTTCACCTGCCGGATCCGTGCTGCTGCTAGTGTGAAAGAGGCCTTAGGCTCCATTCCTGTTTTTCTTTCCTGATTTGATGCAGATCCATTCATTTCAATGGGTCCTGAAAAAATGCGGATCAGATCAGGAAAGAAAAACAGGACATGTGAATGGACCCTAACAAAGCTAGAACCAGCCCTGTACCTCACATGGATCCAGAGATCTCCACATTCACTGCACCGCTTTCTCTGCTAGATTTATTTCAAGCTGGGAGGTCAGGAAGCATGTCCTTTCTCAGGGACAGTTGAAGGATGGAACTAAGCACGTGCATCCATCTCAATGAGATGGACAGAAATGTGAAAAAGAATGAACAGCAGGTGGCACTATACAGATAGATTACATTGAATAACCCAGTGCCTATACAAAATTTTTAATTACATGCAATTACAAAAGTATTCAGGACCAGAAGCTGGCTTGAAAACTGTAGAATATTTTTCATGGAACAACCATTTAAAGGGGTTGCCCGGGTTCATGAGAAAATTGGACAATACATGTGATCCACCTGCAGTAAAAAACAGATAGTAACTTACCTGACAGATCTCATGCTGTTAATCCCAGCAGGGCTTTGTTGACAACATGTGACCAGTTCAGCCAATCACTGGCCTCTTCGGTGCACCGCTGAGGCCAGTCAACGTGATATCACTGCTGCAACCAGGTCATCAAAGCCCTGCTGGGAGAACTGGAGGTTGGTGCAGGATCTGTCAGGTAAATACTGATCTATTCTCTATTGCAGGCGTTGTCCTGTTTCCTCCTGAAACCAAACAGCCCCTTTAACTCAATAACAGATTGTGGACACTTGAGATTCCATTATATTGATGCCCTGTTTTGTGGTCATTAATGTTTTATTATAAGTAATTTTTTTTACATAGCATTGGTTTTCTATTTTCATCCTCTTTGGCTACATTTTTCCTACACAGTCACATACCATACACCTAATACTAAACAATATTTTCTGCACAGTCATAGTGATGTGCAAATATTAGTGGCAGCCATATTGTAGTGGCCATACAACTGTACCAGACAAATGGCAATCCCAATATAGCGATGTCAGGTCCATATAATGCAAACACAATGGTATAAAATTACAGAATTAATGTACATACAATTTTCATTGCAATCTGTTGGCTCTTTGAAGCAGGCGGAATTTACTTTTGCTTTGACTAAATAAACCTGTACAAAACTGAACATGGTGTAATGGGGTTTTAAGGTGCCTAAGCTTTTTGTTTATCACATTAAGTTTTTTTTCACAAACGCGCTTTTGTCAGTGTTTTTTTTCTTAGAGCAAAAAACTCAGCCGCCAGATGTTGCGTTCTGACCAATGGAAAATAATAAAACATGCTATAAACACTGGGGGGTCATCTAATTCATAGGCCTTCCAACAAGAAGTCTAATTGTACCAAATCCACCTGCGCTGTGACGAAGGAAAAATCGCCTTGCCTTATTTATTACCTGCTGTGCTACTAGCCTAAATACTGACAGAGTAATCCACTCCGCTCGTCTACTCACATTGATAAATGTGCCCCACTGAGTTTTTTGTAGTGGTCCGTATTGTGGTCAGCAATTCATGGATCCGTAAAATACGGATACCTTCTGTGTGCAGTCTGCATTTTCTCACTCCTATCACTAGAAATAACTATTCTTGTCCGTATTGTTTATTATTCCTATAATTTGCAGAACAGACATATGGATGTGAGCAGCACACAGATCCATGACATCCATGTGCTTTCCGTTTATTTTTACGGACCAACAGAAATGAATGTGTCTGTGTGCAAGCCACAAACAATGCAGATCAGACATGGATGCAAAATATGGTGGTGTGCATGAGGCCTACAGAAACACCACCTCATCTAAGCCCTTTTTAAAAGAATTTTCATGGCATCCCACAAAAACGACGTAAATGTGAAAGCCACTTATCAAAACACTCTTCAAAACTGTTTGGTAAGCTTTGGATAGTGTCAAATACACATACTGTTATTCTGCATTCTAAATATGCACAATCCTGACACCACTTGTTGAGCAAAAATCCCTTATAATCTGCAGTTCAATTCTGTGAACAAGATATTTTGAAATCAAGTAATGTACAATACATGGAGTGGTCAAATCCCATTCTTTGCTGCAATTTAGTGAAAAAACAAACAAACTGCCCGCTCTGTGTAACAATCTGTATATATTCAGTCCACATAAATGAGCAGAAGTGGTGGTGGCAGTGCAGAGGTTAAGAGATCAGAGCTCACTGGAGTGGGGATTACGTGCAGTTTTTAGTCAGCGGCTATATTAGACACTCTGATACTCAAGTCTGACCAATGTCTAAAGGATTGCAAAAGCTTTTAAAAGACTCGTCCCCTGTGGTTGTCACCTGCTCATAATCATGACTTCAATGGGATCTGGCTAACTCCCATCATTTTCCTGCGGAGGATATATGCAGGGGCATGTCTCTGCCAATCAGGCTCATATGAGGGTGTAATGTGGAACACACATCATTTGGGAGGAAGTTTGCTGTGGGCAGTAATATGTAAGCTATAGCTGGATGTAACTGCAGGTGAGAGCACACATGAAGACCTGTCAGTTATCTGAAGTTAACTATAACCCTATCATCCTCATGTAGCGATCATTCAAAAGTGCAGAAATGCATCCGGAGTAGCAATCATTCAAAAGCACAAACAGTAAACTAAACTGAAGTACTCTCTTGCCACATCGGATAATAACTATTTGCAGATTGAAGCTGCTTGAAATATCTGAGTGCTGAAGCTTTCTAGGCGCCATCAGACCGATGACTGTAATTACACCACCCTGTAGGCTTCTTATCCATATTCTGACAGGTTGCACAACGTAATATCAGTTGATTTTCAGTAAAGCCACATACATACTGGGAGGCAATAGCCGGAGTAGAAAATAGAATACGTATCACTCACCATCCGGAAAAAATCGCTTATCCTTTATTTGCAACAAATGGGTACACAGGGAATGGTTGCAGCAGGCGACTGACCAGAGGAAGTGCTGCCTCCATTCCCCATGTACCGGCTTGTTGTAAATATGATTTTTTACAGGATGATGAGTACCACATATTCTATTATCTACTACGGCTTCTGAACTTGTCTTTCATGTTGAGCACCATAAGACATCAGTTTGATGAACCTCCTACGTATATATATATATATATATATATATATATATATATATGAGAAGCTATGTGTGGAAATTGCTAATTGAGCTACAGTAGGGCCTGATCTTCACAGTACTATTCAGGGAGGCAATGATGGAACAGAGAGCTGCGGCACCACCACATGTAGTGTGCCAGCCTGCTATGGTGCGGTGATGGGGTGGATATCTGTCACATCATTACTGCAGTGTGTGAATGTAGCCAATGGACTCATGCACCATGCCAATACAGCATTAGGCCTCATGCACACGAACGTGTGCCGGCCGTGCCTGTATTGCGGTCCGCAATAAACGGACACTGGCCGTGTGCAGGCCACACCACGGATCGCAGACCCATTCACTTCAATGGGTCCGCGATCCGGGAGCTGAGGCACGGATCGGAACACCACGGAAGCACTACAGTGTGCTTCCGTGGTGTTTCTGGCCGTGCCTCCGCACCGCAAAAAAGTAGCGCAAGCACTACTTTTTTGCGGTGCGGACCCTTGGATACGGATCACGGACCCCATTCAAGTGAATGGGTCCGCGATCCACATGCGGTGGCCTCACGGTCAGTGCCCGTGCATTGCGGACCGCAGTTTGCGGCCCGCAGCATGGGCATGGCCGGCACACATTCGTGTGCATGAGGCCTTAGTTGTACAGCTCCCTAGTACAGAGCGGCATAGTCTTCATGTGTAGCTGTACAGGCTCTGTCATAAGACGTATGTGCACAGCACATTTTTTTCAGAAATGCTGCTTTTTTTGAATAAAAATGCCATGGCCAGATGTCCTGAATATCATATTTCATGTTGGCCAATAGGAACTTTAGAAACTAAAATGCCCTGCGTTTCCTAGTGAAATTTTGGTCCCTTGCCATTTTCCTGAATTTGAAGAATGCACTGGCTAAGGTGTTTTCCTATAGTCTCCTCTATATAAAATATAAACATCTGAAAAAAATATGTTGTAAAAAAAAAACACTTCTAAAAACACATGAAATTCATTTACCAGCTAAAAAATGCCCCCAACCCCCCGAAAAAAATGCAGTTTTGTAGTATCCATACAAGATTATTCCCCAAAAGTAGCACTAGGGGAGAATACGTCCATACATACACAACCTGATGGGGCATGCCACAATTTATTTTCTGTCAGATTTGTACAGAATTTTACAGAAAAAAACTTCAGTATGTCTCTGTATGAAATTGGAGACACATTGAGATAAGGATCAGGCCTGTGTACTTCTATTGATGTCCCTTTCATGGCTCATTACAGACTATAGTCATACTGTAATTCAGCCATGTACGTCAGGCTCTTCCATGAAGGCCTCTCTTGCTGTAGTTTTTGTCTGCATTTTTATGTTTTTATTTTCTATTACAGTAAAAAAAATTACTGTAAGGTTTACAAAAATATAAAAATAATTTAAAAAGTCTGAACCCCGTGTTGTACAAAGCTTTATCCATAGAATTTGGCATCCATTTGAGCCATTTCCATCTGAGATCCATTTTTTTAGACAGAAAAAAGTATTGCATGTATCATCAGTATCCAGTCAAAAGTACTGGCTAGGTCATCATTATCTAATCATCTAATCGGTGGGACCTCTGCCGATCAGCTATATGAGAAGGCACCGGCACTCCAGTGAGCAAGTTGGCCTTCTCCGTGTGTACCAAGCAAAGCCCCATTCACTTTTATAGGGCTGAGTTGCTTGTAGGCCACGTGATGAATATGTCGTCACTGGCCTAGGAAAAGCTGCGAGAAGGTCGCTCCACTACCGCGAGCGCCGCTTTCTTCGTAAACAGCTGATTCGCCATTAGTTACACTATTTACATTTTTTTTCAACTTACAGTGCCTTGTGAAAGTATTCGGCCCCCTGGAACTTTTCAACCTTTTACCACATTTCAGGCTTCAAACAAAAAGATATAACATTTTAAATTTTTGGTGAAGAATCAACAACAAGTGGGTCATAATTGCACGTCTAGAGACTGAAATTCTTGCCCATTCTTCCTTGCAAAACAGCTCGAGCTCTTTGAGGTTGGATGGAGAGTGTTTGTGAACAGCAGTTTTCAACTCTTTCCACATATTCTCAATTGGATTCAGGTCTGGACTTTGACTTGGCCATTCTAAAACCTGGATATGTTTATTTTTGAACTATTCCATTGTAGATTTTGCTTTATGTTTGGGATCATTATCTTGTTGGAAGATAAATCTCTGTCCTAGTCTCAGGTCTTTTGCAGACTCCAACAGGTTTTCATCCAGAATGGTCCTGTATTTGGCTCCATCCATCTTCCCATCAATTTTAACCATCTTCCCTGTCCCTGCTGATGAAAAGCAGGCCCAAACCATGATGCTGCCACCACCATGTTTGACAGTGGGGATGGTGTGTTCAGTGGGGATGGTGTGTTCGTTTTGCATTGTTTCCAAAAAGTTGGATTTTGGTTTCATCTGACCAGAGCACCTTCTTCCACATGTTTGGTGTGTCTCCCAGGTGGCTTGTGGCAAACTGTAAACGAGACTTTTTATGGATATCTTTGAGAAATAGCTTTCTTCTTGCCACTCTTCCATAAAGGCCAGATTTCTGAAGTGTTGGACTGATTGTTGTCCTATGGACAGACTCTCCCACCTCAGCTGTAGATCTCTGTAGTTCATCCAGAGTGATCATGGGCCTCTTGGCTATATCTCTGATCAGTCTTCTCCTTGTTTGAGATGAAAGTTTAGAGGGACGGCCGGGTCTTGGTAGATTTGCAGTGGTCTGATACTCCTTCCATTTCAATATGATCGCTTGCACAGTGCTCCTTGGGATGTTTAAAGCTTGGGAAATCTTTTGGTATCTAAATCCGGCTTTAAACTTCTCCACAACAGTATCACGGACCTGCCTGGTGTGTTCCTTGGTCTTCATGATGCAGAACCCTGAGACTATCACAGAGCAGGTGCATTTATACGGAGACTTGATTACACACAGGTGGATTCTATTTCTCTTCATCAGTCATTTAGGATAACATTGGATCATTCAGAGATTCTCAACGAACTTCTGGAGTGAGTTTTCTGAACTGAAAGTAAATGGGCCGAAAAATTTAGCACGCCCAACTTTTCAGTTTTATTATTACAAAAAAAGTTTAAAAGATCCAATAAATTTCGTTCCACTTCACAATTGTGACCCACTTGTTGTTGATTCTTCACTAAAAATTTAAAATGTTTTTTGTTTGGAGCCTAAAATGTGGCAAAAGGTTGAAAAGTTCCAGAGGGCCGAATACTTTTGCAAGGCACTGTACGTACCCTCCCCTAATAACAGAAACTTTATTAGTATAGTAAATCAAAAGCTGATTGTCAAAAACCCTGCCTGCTACTGCCTGGGTTTACTATTTCAGAACATCCACCGTTGATGGGGTTGGTGCACTCAACCTTTCTTCCCTTTGACTACTGTCTAGCACTACAATTCAGTTGGTCTGCAGCAGAATGATAGCCTTCAAAACTACTGACCACTGTCCCCAACATGGTTCTCCAGATCACTGGAGTCTTCAGGGATTTAGGGCAACGATAATAATAGAGCGTTGCTCTAAATCCCTGGAGACTGAAGAGATCTGGCGAAACATGGGGGCAATGTTCAGCATCTGATCAGTGGGGGTGACACCTGGGACTCCAGCCAGAGGACAGGTCATCAGTGTAGAACTCCCAGAAAAACTCATTTAAGGGATGAATTGCTAGGATTTTTTGAGTATTTTCTATATTTTGTGTTTCTTTGAACATGTAATTTATGCTCCTTTTTCATTTCTGACTGGATCAAGCTTTTACTTTTCTGAAACTAACAGTTTTTGTTAGAACCCCATTTTTGTGTTACTGCTTCACTTTTGTGTATGGAGCAGCGCCTGCTGATCTTTCCACACATGGATGCGAGCCAGCATGGTGTTCTTGTATACAATTTAACAGTATAGCACTTAGCAAATGCAAATTATTATTGTTGTTTTTATTACTGTTATTATTATTAATAGGTCTCCTTAGAACAGTGGAATATGGAATAATATGCTCCTTTTTAATATTTTCCTCTTGTTCTTTTAGAGACAGCTCTTATTCTTCTGTATGACACCTCGGCTGGAGTCTGTGACATGGTGGCAAGCAGGGGCTGTCTATTAGGTAGGTAATTGCAGAGGAGGGAAGTGGCATTGTTATTTAGTGTGGAGGAGGTCTCTCTTACAGGTGGGAATTACAGAGAAGAAACCACAGAGGCTAACACAACAATTTAACTAGTTCATTTCCATGTGTTTGAGGTCCAAGCATGACTACAGTGTATGCTTGCTAAGTAGAGTCACTTACAGAATCAAAGGGTTACTTATTAAATCTGTGTTTTAAATAGTCATTTAGACATTTTTGTAAGCGTGCTGGATTTGATCAATGTTTTTTTTTCTGTGTTGGATATAATATTACAGATTTATAGATCAACCAAAGAGCAGAAATCACTCCAGAGAGCGAGAGTAAGAATTTTATTCAGAACTGACATTAGGAAAGGCTCACAATATTGTTCCTGGCCTATCAGGTTCTGATCCTGGGTGCTCTATTTAAACCCTTTCCTGGCCAGATACCATTGCCAGTGATAGGTTTTCACTCCCTAGCTATGCTCCCAGTTCTGTTCTGAGTGTGTTTGGATTGCTGATTGGATTGACCTCTGTTTCCCTTTGACCACTCTCTGTCTCGTGTTTTGGTACTGTATTTCCCACCTGATTCTGACTTCCTTCTATCGTCTGATTTGGTACTGCATTGTCCACTCTGACCCATTCTTGTACAACTTTGTGTAGTTTCTTCAGTGTGTGTGTCAGTCCTGCATCTAGCAAACTAAAGAACGTCAACCAGTTGTGGACTTGCTGCCTAGGGCTTGCACTGCAAGTACATAAGTAGGGAAAGCTGTCTGGGTTCTAGTTAGGGCTCACTGTTTGTGTGTTCCTGTGTACTGTGCTGACAGAATTTACTGTAATCTTTTTAAAGATAATTCTATACTGCAAAGGCGATCAGTCAATAGTACGATAGTTTCTAAAACGTAACTTTTAATATGTATATCAATAAAAAACAAACAAAAGATGAATGATAGCCCTTAGGATCAAATTGTTGTAAACAAAAAGAAAAATCTTTTTAAGGGCCATAACCTTTTTATTTTTTTATTTTTTTTGTTGACTGAGCTATGTGTGGGCATGTTTTTTAAAGTACAAGATGTAGTTTGTTTTGGTACTATTTTGTGTTACACATAACTTTTTGATCACTTTTTATACCTTTTTTGCACGGAAAGGTGTGCAAAAATTGCAATTCTATCAGTGTTTTTTTATTTTTAATGGGGATCTCCATCCAGTATATATGATTACTTTGTTCAGCGGGTCGATACGGTTATGGCAATACCAAATTTCTCTAGTTTTTTTAACATTTTACTACTTCTGCAGCATAAAATCACTTTTTTTATTATTAAAAATAAGTTATTTTTTGCATCACCATATACTAACATCCATAATGTTTTTATTTTTCCACCAACGTAGCTGTGTCAGGGCTTGTTTTTTTATGGTGCAGACTGTAGCTTTTATTAGTACCGACATTTTGGGATATATATGACTTTATGATCGCTTTGTAAGGCGTACCGTTGCCATGGTAACCACTGGGACCCTGCCATCGAGGCACGGCAGCCCTTCTGTTAACCCCCTTTCATCAGTGGTCACTACCAACTACAACATGTAAGGTATCATTGACAGCTGACACTCACTGCTGATGGTGGTGGCTCTGATCCTCAGCCGCTGTAATCTCAATGCAGGAAGGCTGGTCAGGGGGGAGGCAGCATGACACAGTGCAAGGGCAAGATGTGGCACAAAGGGGGCATCAGGGGCACCATGAACACACAGAGGGGACCATACATGATTTCAGAGCCTGAAACCAGCATTTTAACACTGCCTACCCTCCGATTGGTTAGCCTATATAGATTAACCAATCAGAGCAATTTACATGATGTACAGCTATGTCCATTTGCAGCAAGGGATTAAAGCATTTTTATGTTTAACATATTTTTAAAGATTTTTTTTATTATTTTAAATTCTCCATGTTACCATTTGCAGTAGGTGATTGTGAAAGCTTATCTATTCGTTTCTTGTACAATGGCTAGTTTTGAGATCATAGATCCGAAGTTGCTTTGTTCAACACTTTGAATGCTGTCCGGAGACCTATCTCCATATAGCACTCAAATGTATGGGCTCCGCTGAGGTGAAATTTGAAGCCTGAAGTCTCTCGAGACTTTGGTGAAGAAATTCGATTTGACAACTTTGCATTCTGAAGTCAACTTTGGTACTGTCTGATACCTCTAACCCTAACCCTCTATGGCCGATGTGACTGTTGTAAAGCAATTTTCTTAATACTATCTAAATGATGTAAACAACAAAGTTGACAGCCTCCATAATCATGTTTGGGAAATAGAATAAAAAAATCTGTAATCAGAAAATCAGATTAGAAATTTGCTATCTGGTTGTAAATTTTAGTGACACATTTCCTTTAAGGGGTGACAGATAAGGGATCTGCATGGCAAAGATTTCACTCTCTGGCATTATCATAACAGAAGGCATGGCTACTCTTGTAATTGCTGATATCACCAACTTTCCATTCTCTACTTCAAGAATTCTAGTGTAACATCAAAAACGTTCACGTGACTAATTCATTAAAGGGATTTAAGGGGACCCTACATAGTCGGGATAGAATATTTGATTCAGGCCACTCTACTGTACATGGAAATCCACGTCTTAATGTTTTCACTCAATACACAGATTTGGCCAGTAACAGGTTAATGACATCAAACCCTCTTAGATAGAGCTAGGCTCTGCAAATAAAATCTAATATAAAGCATGGCTATATGCCGCTCCCCCCAATGAAAACATCCCCCTCATTTTCATGATGTACCTTCCTCACTAATATCTCCTAATCATAACATGCAGCCGGCAAGGTCCATAGCTGGTAATTACCATTCCAATCAGCGGCCCCCTCTGTCATTAATGCATCCAGCTGGGAAAATATACAAGCCACTTAAAAGCCGGCTCTCTCGTCTCTCGCTTACCCCTACCCTCCAACAAAGAGACAGTGGAGAGAGGGGTAGCATAGAGGTGAACATCTGTATAAGTGCTGTATGAATGAGGATCAGTAATGGAGCAGAGATTGAAGAGATCTGCAGACTAAGTAACCAGCTGCTCCTCGCAGATCATCTAAAACATGACATTTAGAGAAAACTAGAACTTATGATGCACTTGCTTACTTTTCCAAACCCCACAGACTTTAGAGCCCAGTGTGTATTATTGCCAAAATGTTCTAGATTATTTTGTGGTGTTCCGACTGAGGGAGGCCCTGAGGGAAACAGGTTCTGAAGGAGCGAGAGGATAGAAAGTATCTATGGAGAGAGGGTTTACAGAGGGTCAGAAGTAATTATTTTAAAAGCATGTCTAGCATGGATATGTTAGAAGCTCGCCTTTCCTTCTGTCTTCTACTGAAAACAGCTGGATTACTTCACAAGCAAAACGGTAATAAGGAGATCACTGAGGAACACAGACAAAAAGAAAATCATTTCAGCAGTAAGTCCCTTTTATCAACTTTTCCTTCTCGTTTTATGGAGCAATCATCTGATGCCGATGAGCAATTTGAGCTTCATATTTCTATTCTGTTTTTTTTTTCTGCTGTAGGACAAGAGCTCACGTTCAGTCTCTGAGATCAATTGAATATTACAAAGTCTATAACTTACAGAATAAAAACTGACCGACCTCACAGTGATTGACCTTATGGAAAACTGTCTTGGAGAATGACAGCAGTGAAAGGGTTTATTTAGCCCACATTGTAATGCAACTGGATATCAGCATTTGGTGGAGGCTCTGATTAGCTCTGAGAGGCTGCAGACACATTAAGCATAAGTGGGGTTTGTAGGTGGGGTGAGTGACGTGGGGGAGTGTGAGGCGGGAGTAAATGCTGTTATTTTCTCTAATTGTTGTTTTTGCAGAAAGGTAATTAAAATCCCTTTTATTTCACACGTCAAGGGCCGCAGCGGTAGAAGAGAATGAGGCTCCGCCAGACACAATATGCTGCCTGGTGGGGGAGCCTGGCACACAGTTTGCCAGTCAGTGCCCATCACCTCCAGCCTCATTCCTTTATAGGCACACTTTTTTTGGTCTGTTAACCATGTAGTAATAAAGAAAAGGAAGAAAAAACCTAATCCACTTTGCATACATAGCAGAGCCAAAAAGTCCCCATTAAGTATCATTTCCATAATCAATATCTGAGATGCTTTTGTTGATCCCCAGGAGTAAAACAAAGATGTTACACTTTTGTTCACGTCCACATAACAAAGCAGCCGCTCCTTGCACAAAGTGAATATCTATCAAACAAATTATTGATTTTGCTGCATGAGATATTTCTAGATAGCTTTTAACCAGAAATGCCATTACTTGCCATGACACAAACGGTCTAGGGATTAATTGACTATTTAGCTGTCTGGTGAAGGTTTTGTGAGGTCACAGTCAGAAGCAATGGTAAAAAATCTTATATATAGAAGTGAGCTGGACAGTAAAGTCATTCTGTTTCCAACAAGTCTACCCTGAGCTCTTCATATTCCTTAGCACCAGCTTGTGGGATTCCCCGGAAGACAACCCTTTAAGGCTACCTGCACACATTGCGGATTACACACGTTTTGTCTGTGCGGAAAGAACACAGTGTTAAATTAGACAAATCTCATATATACTTTGCTTTTTTCTGCTGTGTGGAAATTGACCGACCGTGTGGATTTTGGAAACCACAGCATGTCAATTATTTGTGTTATTTTATTTGGGAGGCGGGAAGTGGTGAGATCTGTGGCAAAACTGAATCAGATTTGCAACAAAAACGCAAGTAACACATGAGATTTTTTGGTGTGGATATGATGTGCAAGTAGCCGTACAGTAGGGATGGCAAGCAATTTCATTCTGCTCAAGGATTCGGGATTTAGGGCAGGAAGTATAACTCTTTCAGCATCTTCTAGCAGTCTGAATCCTCAACTTCTCTACTGTTCACAGACCCAGCTCTATAACCACCAATAGGAGATATATTCCAACCTGAGAAGTCCTTTTCTTTAAACATTGCAACCACTAGCCCATTGAATTTTTGAGGTCGCAATCATGAACTTCTGGACAGTAGAAAAGCCAACTAACCGCTGTAAGGCCCCCTTCACACGAGCGAGTTTTCCGCGCTAGTGCGATGCGTGACGTGAACACATAGCACCCGCACTGAATCCTGACCCATTCATTTCAATGGGTCTGTGCACATGAGCATTTTTTTTCACGGATCAGTTCTGCATTGCGTGAAAATCGCAGCATGTTCTATATTCTGTGTTTTTCACGCAGCTCTGGCTAGAGGTGAATGGGGCTTCAGTGAAAAACACATTGTATCCTGAAGCAAGTGCGGACGCAGTGCGTTTTTCACTGATGGTTGCTAAGAGATGTTGTTTGTAAACCTTCAGTTTTTTATCACGCGCGTGAAAAACGCATCAAAACGCATTGCACCCATGCGGAAAAAAATAAACAACTGAATGCAATCGCAGACAAATCTGACTGAACTTGCTTGCAAAATGGTGCGAGTTTTCCTGAACGCACCCTGAACGCATCCGGACCTAATCCGTGACGCTCGTGTGAAAGAGCCCTAAGAGGCAAACTGCTATTAAGTGGCTACATTATTTTTGTTGCTGTGATATACATATTAAGCCCTTCATGACCCTGTGATTTTCCGTTTTTGCATTTTCGTTTTTTACTCCCTGCCTTCCCGGAGCCATAACTTTTTTTAAATTTTTCTGTTCACACATGACAGCTTATTTTTGGTGGGACAAGTTGCACTTTTGAATGGCACCATTTTATATTGCACATAATGTGGTGGAATGCTGAAAAAAAAAGTTCCAAATGGGGTAGAATTGAAAAAAAAGGAATTCTGCCGAAGTTTTATGGGTTTCATTTTTGCAGAGTTCCCTGTGATAGAACTGACCTGTTACCTTCATTCTGAGGGTCAATATGATTACAGCGATACCACATTAATATAGCTTTTCTTGCGTTTTAATAAATAGAAAAAAAGCAGTGTTCTCAGGATTTCATAGCTCAGATGCCATGGTCGCAATTGACCACAGCATTTGAGAGGTTAAATGTCCATGGTCGACACAGATAATGCTTCCGGGTGTCTGCACGTTTAAAGACCAGCGTAGATGACTGCATTTTCCATTACAGCTGAACATAAGGTACGCTGGTATGTGACAGCGTACCTTATGTTCAGCTGTAATGGAAAATGCAGTCATCTACGCTTTCCAATGTAAGGGTATCCCACAAAAAAAGCTATGGTATAAGTTTTTTTACAGTGGGAGTCAATGGCAGACCTATCCAACTGTATGGCATACAGTTGCATATTCATTGATCAGCCATAACAATAAAACCAATATTGTGTAGGTCCCCTTCACGCTGCCAAAACAGCTCTGATGTGTCCACAAGACCTCTGAAAAGTTTGTCATGTTCCTCAAACCATTCCTTAACAATTTTTGTAGTGTGGGAGGGCTCATTATCCTGCTGAAAGAGGCCACCACAATTAAGGCTAGTTTCACATCACCGTCTCATTTTCCATTCTTCTGGTCCTTCAAAAGAACAGTAAAAAAAAACAAAAAACAGGATCCTGTAAAAAAATGCATACAGTACTTTTTTTTCCCATCTTAAAGGGTTTATCCAATGTCATAAACAGCCCCCCCCCATGTGCCTGGCATATACTTACCCTGCTCCCCGCACCACCACTGCTGCTTTTCCCGCTACAAGGATGAAAACATCCAGTGTTGGGGGGGGGGGGGCGGGTGGACTTAGCAGGGGGATAAGCAGCCAATGGCAGGCGGAGACGGGGACGAGCCTCCCTAGCATCGCGGGTGACGTTAGGGAGGCTCGTCCCTGTCCCCACCTGCCATTGGCTTCCCCCCCCCCCCCCGACACTGGAAGCTTTCATCTATGTACAATGAGAAGCAGCAGTGGCGGTGCAGGGATCAGGAGCGGCGCAGGGAGCGGGGTAAGTATATTCCGTGTGAGGGGGCCCGGCACATTGGGGGGCTGTTTGCGACATTGGATAAACCCTTTAAAAACAGATCTCAGGTGGAAATGGCTAAAACGGATGCCAAACGTGCATAATGGATGCCAAACGTGCATAACGGATGCAACAGGATCTGTGTTTTTCTTTTTTTACAGGATCCTGTTTTCTTTCTTCTGTTCTGATGGCTCAGAAGAATGGAAAATGCCAGGACACAAGGTTTCATGGCAGAAGATGTCCAGAGCTTCTTCTTCCAGGTAGCGGAAGAAGAGGGATGGTGTAGTTAGTTTGGCTCTTATAAAGTGTGACTGTTGCTTTCATCTTTTCATAGGGAGTAAAAAAGAGGCCTTCTAACCGGCCTGTCAATTCCTGCATATTTACAATGAAGGCCTTAATTTATAGAAGTAATAGGTCTCAGGAGACTAACATCTTGATGACTTTTCATTTCTAATATACTTATGGTATTGAATTCTGATTGTTTCAAGGCTGCAGCTGGGATCAATAAGAAGCTTTACATTATATCATTTGTTCGACTCAATTTTATGAAGCGCTGCTTGTGATGTCAGATCTCCTTGAATTAACTTGTTCATGACTAGATTGTTCAGCCTTTCTCCAAGGTAGCAAAGTCTTTAGGGGATCCCAGCAGCCAAACAGAGATCAGAAGCAGCCAAACAGATGTGTCACAGTGACTACACAGAGTAAAGATACTTTGAAAACCAGCAAGAGAAGATAAATCACTGTTAAAAACGATTAGCAGAACATTGCTTACAACTGAACACACATCAAATTCACTAGAACCCTGCACACAGTGCATTAATCTGATCTCTTGTGACAGATTTTGTAGATGTATGTCTGCAAAAGCATACCTGTCTACCTGATCTCAGATGTCAACCACATACTCACATATTTCCATCTTTACTGTTCTCTATCTTGCAGTTTAACAGCAGAGGCAGCATACCCCTGATAAATGCAAGTAAACTCCCCAGGAATAATACCACTCAGGATTTTGGATCACAAATCCCACAGTCTGAGATAATCTACATTCAAATAAATGACCTTTCCCCTACATTATCACTTGGACTGTGGAGGTAAGCATACATTGGTAATAAGTGCCCGAAATTCATCAATCTAGGTAGGTTACAAAAAACTAGGGTTAGACTGGCACACCATATTACCAGAGGATGCTTGGGTGGGCCCAAGCTCTGACAATAATAGACCCCTAATAAAACAGGGCCCTCAAAGGGGTTGTCTCACCAGCAAATTGCGGACAACACAGAGTGAATGAGATCGCTTCTGATTTTCAAAAAATGTGGACAGAAACTACGGCCGTGCGCATGAGCCCTTAAACAGTTCTTTGCAGTCCCTTGGGCCCATCAGAGGGAATGATGAAGGCCCACCCTCTGTGTATATAGGACATTAAAGGAGTTGTCTCACTTCAGTAAATGGCATTTATCATGTAGAGAAAGTTAATACAAGGCACTTACTAATGTATTATGATTCTCCATATTCCCTCCTTTGCTGGCTTGATTCATTATTCCATCAAATTATACACTGCTCATATTCAGGGGTTACAGCCAGTGCTGCAGAGCAGATACGAGGGGGCCGGGACAGGAGCTGCTATGCATGTGTGTCTATATGAGCTCCCACGGTCCTGACCACCAGAGAGGCTGCAGTTTTTTTTCCTATAGTGTGCAAGCATGGCCACCACTGTTGGATTGCAGGGTGTCCATAACCGGGGAAACGAGCAGTGTATAATGTGATAGAAAATGAATCAAGGCAGCAAAGGAAGCAATATGGACAATCACAATACATTAGTAAGTTCCTTGTATTAACTTTGTCTACAGCAGGCATGCCCAAGCTGCATCCCTCCAGCTGTTACAAAACTTCCAACTCCCAGTATGCATAGATAGCTACTAGTTTTGCAACAGCTGGAGGGCCGCAGGTTGAGCATCCCTGGTCTACAGGATAAATATCATTTTCTGAAGTGAGAAACCCCTTTAAGGTCCTATGTACACAGAGGGTGGGTCAGCAGATTCATTTCCTCTGTAGGGCCCAAGGGTTAATATTTTACGTATTGGATGCGGATCCATTAACCATGTGCTGTCACAGTAGACAGTAAATGGAATTCTGCTAATACAATTAGAATTTAAAGTGATTTAAAGAGCGTACTTCCTGAATCCAGTTAGATTCCTATTTACCCACACATACCTATGCCATATGAGAATTGTAAGGTGTCTGTATAATTCAGTCATCAATCTCCTTAGCAGAAAATGTCACACTACGCTGTCACAGAGGCAGTGCAATGACTCCTTTTTGTATTTCACTGTATCTCAAAACTTACTGCTTCCTACAGACTTCACTACACAGTCACGGTGAATCTGCGGTGTCATGAACAGATTTTGCTGCAGATTCACAATGGGTTTCACTCATATACACTGAAAGGGATGAAATCCCCAGTCAATATCCAGATTTTAAAAATCTGACCTTTGCCATTCCGAAAAAGATCTGCAGCATATGGATGAGATTCTCTGTGTGCATGGTACTGTAATCCACTGCAGATAAAACCCTCAGCCTTTCTACCCTGTGTGCATCTATCTTACATCTTCTTGCTATTTAGGCTAGCTATTTCACTAGATTTTGGAACGTGGCACTTAGAAGACCATTAGTTAGTCAGAGAACTAATACATGGCAATGGCTCGGGTTGCCTCAGTCTAATTCATCCATTGGATTGAAATAAGGTTTCTGTGTGGGACACACATTTTCTGTTCTTCCATAAAAATTAGACTAACTCAATTATGGTCTGGCTATATTAAAGGAACTGAACAGGAACGGAGCTACCCCAACACTCGCACAAAGTCTGGAGCAAACAAGTCTGTATAATGTTCCACTTTGAGCAACCCAATGTTAAAAGAGTCAAGAAAACCCATTTGTCTGCCTACCAGATGAGAGGTGAAAGGTGCCTCATAACTCCAAAAAAACTATTTTCCATGGCTCCAGGGCCCAACTAGACCACTCATTCCATTGTGATCTCAGGCTAGGATGCAGCTGCTCGACCAACATTCACTCGTCACTTTCAGCAGAAATGTAAAAATGAATTCATAAATTAGTGTGGGTTACCTGTGAACCAGGGGTGTAGCTATAGGTGGTGCAGAGATAGCAGTCGCTACCGGGCCCAGGAGCCTGAGGGGACCCAAAGACCCTTGTGCCACATAAGAAGATACTGGTATCATAGTAAGTGTATGCTGGTCAAAATACACCTCTGGCTGGAGGGAAGGGGTAAGGTCAAGAATCTGGCATGAGAGGGGTGCTGCTTCAATTTTTATGCCAGGAAGCACGAAGGCAATGTTCTTCCCTGCCCCTGGCCACAAAGCACTGAGGGATGGGGGACCCCAAGCCGAATTCTTGCACCAGGGCCCATGAGCCTTTAGCTACGCCCCTGCTGTGAACAGTCATGTGGACTGTCCCGGGGTCAACAGTAGTAATGCAATACTGGTTAGCAAGTCAACTCCATATGTATAGTATGCGGATGAAGCTGAGGCTACTACACCTCGCTTCACTGCGCAGCATTGGTTGCCGCTACAGCTGGCCTTCATGTCTTGAGACTCCTCCTGAGACTCGGACGGTCCACATGACTCTTCATGTTAGGTAGTGCTTATTTTTTTCCTTTACGTGGAAAATGACATTCAAGGGACCGACATCTTTACAAAAATATCCTCATTATGTGAAACATTATACTGGCAGTTTAGGGGCTTCATATGGGATGAAAGGCTCCCTTCAATCTCTGAAGGCCCCAGGAACAGTTTGTCTGCAAGTCTTTCTACAATAATGAGTTCCACCACTTTCTTGTCTCATTCTGTAAGCTTCTATGGCCTATTGCTTTTCCACATGAGAGCAATAGCATTTACAGCTGAGCAGGGCAGCCCTTGTTGGAAAGGTGTCATCCTATCTCAGTGTCATGCAAAAAGGTGACCACCAGGGGCGGACTCGGAACTTAAAGTGGCCCAGGAAAAAATATTGAAAGTGGCCCCATTTTGTAGTCGGGTGCAAATTGCTGGAAGGCAGGACCAGCAATACCTTATTGTGGCACATTACACCTCCCCAACAGAGCCAAATACCACAGTCCATCACAAAATACTGCCAGCAGTACAAAATACATCCCCAAAAACTTCCACTGGCCAGCCATGAGGAGGGCTCAGGTGGCCCCCTGGGCATCGACCCACCGGGAAATTTCCCTGTAAGGTCTATGGCCAATCCACCCCTGGTGACCACACACATTAGATGAATTGTCCAAACACATCAATTTTGGTTGAATTGGATGATGACTTCACGAGCATGGGGAACCAGCTGGTGGTTTCCCAATTAAAGATGTCGGGTGGTATCAAGCATGTTGGATTTTAGCATCCCCGTTTCTCCATTCTTGTCTCCTCTCCGATTGAAATAAACATGCACATTTGGCAAAGCATCAATGTTTATGCTGGTGTCAAGAGGACTATGAATTCATGCATTAACCTGTTAACATGTTTCCAGGGAGAATCCCAACTCATAGAAAGCAGTGTAAGTGCTGTACAATATGCATGCTGTGTCTCCTGACTGCAGCTGCCTGCCTGGTGCTGTTCTGTCCCTATCTTGTTAGTTAATTACCACTAATGGAAAGAAAGGCATTGCTGGCAGACGGCCAGGGAAATCAGAGGCAAGTTGGGAAAAGTTTCATAAATTTAGTGTAAGTATCAATTTCAGAGCTCGCTGTCAAGGGAGGAGTATATATATGTAGATGTTGTTTGAAGGGCAAATGCAAAAGTAGAAAAGAAATTGCACATTCAGAGAAGGGAGTGAGTGCCAGGGCTAGGCAGGGGAGACGGGAGAGTCATTTCTTATCAGACATTCAGATCTTTTATTAGATTTATAACTTGCTGCTATGGTTGTGTCTGGATGAAGCAGGAAAAAAATCCTGGACCCTATAGCCCTGGATAAAATCTATATTTTTAACGTTCTAGTGCATTACTTAGAGTTTTGCTGCACACACGGTTACATTCATGTGTACTGAGCTTATGCGATGTACTACAACTATCAATTTGAACAGTTTATTGGTTGTTCAAAATTGAACTTCTCAAACTATTCACCAGAACATGGTAGTGCCCGGGCCTTGTCAACACCAAAATTTAAAAAACCAACATATTGTTCAATTTAGTACACATTTTTTCCATTAAAAGCATGCAAAACTAACTATCAGCCTTATTGGTAGTAATGGATTTATACAATTACAAAGATTTCCAGCTCACCTGAAATTTGGTGCCGATGCCCATTCCAGTGCCAGACAGGCAAGGCCCACTGCAGCATACACCAGCAAGAAGAAAATTGTCACAATTGCTGCAATGGTGTTTAGCTTCCCAGCAAACAGCACCAGCTAGAAGACAAGCAAAATAGGAGGATTTATGGAAAGGTAAAGTAAGAAATATGTCAGACAAGTCTAACAAGAAGCTCATGCAAGGGTCAGGAGAACTCCCTTGATATGGCCTTCAGGGTAAGGATACACACTGCAGTCTCCACATGCGGTCAAAATCGTGCCCCATGTGATGACCAATTGTAAGGGTAAAACTAGGGTTTTACCCAAAAGATTGTGCAGCCACATGAGCTCAGTCTCAGCAGCAGGCACACATTGCAATGATGAATCCCCACCCTTAGAAAATTCTCTGGATCTACAGGTCTTCATAATAGGTCTACTAAATTAAGACATATATACTGTAGGCCGTCTAATAATCACCTCTCGGTATTACCATTTAAGCTTTGCACTTTTTATTTGCAGTGACTAGCGCTCATGCACATTACAGTATTACGGCTGCAGAAAACCTCACAGAGAGCCCAAAGTTTCCATTGAAGCCATAAAATACCCCTGTATACATTGGCAGAACTGTAGCCATAGCACTTGCTATGGGGCCCAGAGGTTGGGGGGTACAACAGCATTGTGCCTTTTTGTGGGGAATAATAATATGGTGGCTTTTTGATATAATGTGGCTTTCCTGACATATGGTGCTAATATACATACCTTTATTATTACTACTTATGTTGCGGTTTTCATCTTCTTACACTAGGTGGTGGGGAGCATACCTTATTTTGCTATAGTGTCCTATGAATTACAGTTATGCCCCTGCCCTTCTCTCTCTAAATCTGGAAAAATTGTGTAATGTTCTTCTGGATGCCATACTGAGGTATTCCCTCTCAGAGTTAAAGGGGTATTATCGATGATCGATAACTGATCAATGCAGGTCACACTTCTATGGTGCACAGATTAAGCTGGGGGCTAACTTCACCTGAATTTACCATGTTCTTGTAGAGTACAAAAATTTGCAAACTCAATCTAAAATGATAGAAAACGGTACCACTGGAACGTAAGTGACTGAAGTCTGATTTGGTTTTGCTCAGTCCGCCCGGTCTTTTCTTTACTTACAATATTTGGTCACACACTTATTTTGTTCAGTATCAGTATGTGGCCAATATGGACAAAAAGTGGCATGAAAAATGTGGTAATGTTAAAAGGACAGAAGTGCTCAGTGGAGAGGTGTGGGTACAGATAGTTGTGTGACCTAGGATTCTCTGAGAGGAAAAGCTTTTCAGGCAATCTCAAACCGATTTGATGTTAGGAATAAGTCTGATGGTACGAGGCAAAGCATTCCACTGGATAATTGATAGTACATAAATATACCAGATATACAAAGGCATTCCTATGAAGTGACACTAAAATGTGGAGAACCCATAAGATACCTATTGACAAGAAGTGTAATACAATTCCATACAATACAATGTTTAGAGGCAGTGTCCTAAACCTAGGTGGGATAATGGTAGGGATTTGTAGCCCACTGGTATTTCCATGGAGAAACAATGGAAATGGGAGCAAAAGGGTGGATAAATAAATAAAATAATGAAAAAATATAGCAGTGCCACTTTCTATTAGGAGGAATGGGCTTTTTTAAGTAAAGTCGACAGTAGTGATTTATCTGCCAGGTTCATGGCCATAACCCTTCGTCTGCACACTTTGGCCCTCAGTCCAGGAGCATCATGCTGGAAGTTGATGACTCTTTAACCGAATAACAGAGCACTGAGAGCAGACACCATCTATCAGAATAAAGGCTGCTCCTGCAAACCTATTTGTTCATAGCATTAGTCCCAGTGCACTGGGATTTGTGGAGAAATAGAATTTCTCTCTGCAGGAAGACAAGGTGAGAAGCCTGATAAAGAGCAATATGTTCATTACGTACCTGACAGGAGGAGATACCATAATTACTGCAGTTAATGAACTCTGCTACCTAATCCAAGCCCAAATACTGTGTAGAGCCCAGATTCTATGGGTGACTGCTTCATTGTCTTCACGGACCTCACACAAAGCTTTCATTTTTATACGTCACTGCTAAGAAATAATATATGCTCCAGGGGAAAGCTTTTATTTAAAGAGGGTCGGAATGGGTTAAAGATAAAAAATGATTAATGACCACCTCATCTATCTCCCATGCTCTGGTCCACACTCTCTTCTTCTTCTAGGAAATGGCTTGGATTGCCCACTAAGAAAGTCACTGCTGCAACCAGTGATTGAGTGGGCAGTCCAAGCCATTTCTTGTGTGTCAATCTCAGACCTAAAAAGTAAAGGGGTGTGGGGACCAGAGCAGGATCGGAACTGCAGCAAAAGGGGATTGGTCAGTGTATAATATTGATTATTATCCAGTTCAACGGGCCCAACGCCGCAGTAACCATCTCTATCCACCACACAATGGGTGGCTCTGTGTAGTTCTGGCACCAATGCTCCTGCAGAACAGCTGATCAGCAGGGGTGCGGGGTGTCGGACCCTGGGCGATCAGATACTGATGACTGAACTGTTGATGTACTACTTGTACACGGGTGGAGTATATATAAACAGGTGAAGTGCTCCTTACCCAGGTATCTTTTGCGGTTATAGGTCCAGGTTGGACTATGGTCAAACCGCCCAGTTTTTACTAAGCAGTTTCCAAATAAAGTTTTTTTGTTTTGCGCACTTTTTAGGCATCCTAACACACAGTAAGCTCTTCAGTAATTGTGACGCTGTACCTTCCCCAATCATTTTTCTGTGACTTCCGATCAGATACTGATGGCCTAATCTGACTGCAGGCCATCAATATAAAACTACTTGAAACCCCCTTTAAGGGTGAGACCAGATGAGGCACATAAAATGCAAAATAGAGGAAGGAAATTGTGTAGCATTTTACAGTAGCAGTAAAGGGGATGAGATTTAAACAAATCTCATCCAAAAGAAAACTCACCAGCAGTGCGGGTTTTTAAACCCCACAGTATGAATTTATGCTGCGGATTTCACTCTTTGCAATGCCCAGGGTGAAATTTGTGGTAAATCCACAGAAAAATCCACATATAAAAAGTACATTTTCATGATGGTTGTTGTCCATTTTGCTGTGGCCCCTGCAAAATCAGCAGCAGATTATCTGCAGTAAAATACCTTTAAAGGGGATGTCCAACTTCGTTGACTTGTCAAACCCAGCTTGCAGTAACTGTTGAAAGAAAAATCCCACTTACCTGCTACCCATCACTCCATTCCAGCTCCCTTCAGTGGTCTTCCAGTCCCTATCCTGTAAAGTTCTGGGCAGACAGGGTCGCTTGTCCTGCTGCAGCCGCACAAATGACCCTGTCTAGCTGGAAGCTTACAGAATGGGGACCAGAAGACTACGTAGGGTAGTATTAGAGCCTGATGGATCAGTGGATGCAGGCAAATTTGATGTTTTCAACAGGTACAGCAGGCTAGGGTTGAAAGCTAAAAAAAAGTAAAAAAGCTGGACAACTCCTTTAGGTTACTTTTACACTAGCGTTTTTGCTGGATCCGGCAGGGCTCAGCAATAACGCTTCCATTACTGATAATACAACCGTCTGCATCCGTTATGAACGGATCCGGTTGTATTATCTTTAACATTGCCAAGACGGATCCGTCATGAACTCCACTGAAAGTCAATGGGGGAACAGATCCGTTTTCTATTGTGCCAGATTGTGTCAGAGAAAACAGATCCGTCCCTATTGACTTACATTGTGGTTCATGACAGATCCGTCTTGCTCCGCATCTCAGGACGGAAAGCAAAATACAACATGTTGCGGTTTGCTCTCCGGCCTGGGAACGCAACTAAACGGAACAGAATGCATTTTGAAGCACTCCATTCTATTCAGTTTAGTTTTGTCCCTATTGACAATGAATGGGGACAAAACTGAAGCGTTTTTTTCCGGTATTGAGACCCTATGACGGAACTCAATACCGGAAAACTCTAACGCTAGTGTGAAAGTAGCCTAAATGCCCCATGGTTCAAACTGCTTCACGTTTGAACGTATCCTAGAAACGTTAGTGAATGCGTCACAGATTTTGTATTCCTGCATATGACATTTCAAGCAGAGAAAGAAAGAGTTAACATACTAAATACCTTATCTCACTTCTCAATCTTGCTGTTTACTGTTATCTCTTCTCATCCACTCCTGGCCCCCATCCCCTTATAAAGCATCAGCTTGCCCTTGATAGATAATATGTTTAACACTCCATCAAGCGAAGCCTGGCAGCTTAACATGAAAATCAGGAATAAATAACAAGGCAGGTGCAGGGGAATGGAAGCGACATGACACCGCTAAATGGTCAATTACCTTTTACCAATGGGAGCCATATATATGCAAGACACAAGATAACCAGGCTACAAAAAAATAAAAGCATCCCTCCATGCAGAGTGCTATATAAATAGCTGGGCACCAAAAGGTTGTGTCTGCCCATTCAGTATGGTAGAAGACTGGAGAATGTGGTAAAGGAAGACACATACTACATCCCCCTACGGATCCACCTCTGGTTTGGGAAAAACATACTTCTTTACACTGCACAAGAGGATATACTAAGGCAACTTTCACATTTACGGCAGGGGATTCCGGCAGGCTGTTCCGGCGGGTGAACAGCACGTGTGGGGCCGGAACAATGACATGTTGTAATTTTGGTCCGGCCGCTTCTCGGCAAGTTTGCCATGCTGCGGCCGGATCCGCGGCCCGCTCCCATTATAGTGAATGGGGCCGGAGCGTAGTTCCGGCCCCACACATGCACCTGCGGCAGCAAGGATCCGGCGGGCTGTTCACCAAATGTGAAAGTACCCTATGATGTTACAGTTTATAATCGCATACAAAACATATGAAAATTCATGCAGTTTTACTGCAGTTTTGTCATGTGATAATTGGCATTACATTTTTTATAGGTAAAACGCATTTATTTTGCGTTTCACCTGTAAAAATAACTACATAGGACAAATGTAGAATCTCTCTAAAACTGATTTTTTATGTGGTCAGCAACAGCACTTCAGTGTCTATATGTACAGTTGCTGCATACTTTTTCTTAGTGCCAAAAATTGGTTCAAGTGAAAGGGACGAAAAGCTGTAATTAGTCTTCACTGCAGCTACAATGAAGGGGATGCAGTGCTGACACAAGTACCGTAGCCTTATCAAGCAGCTGATCGGCATGGGTGTCGGGAGTCGGACGGCACTGATCTGATTATTGATGACTTAAATTGAGTGAACAACCTCTTTAAGGATGCAGCATAGTTTGGTACTTAAGGATGCTGCCATTTTTCTGTTTCTTAGTCTCTGCATTTAAAGCGGCTCTGTCACCTGTTTCAGGTGTACCATACTAGATATATAGTGAGGTAGGGCTCCAAACGCTGATCACAAGCATACCTTTATTTCTCTTATTTCAGGTCCGATCACACTGTAAAATCCACTTTTAAAAATATGTTAATGAACAAACGGAGCACTCGGAGGCGTGCTTATTCTGAGCACCGCATCTCCGACGCCCTCCTGCCTGTTAGTGCCGCCCTGTATGTAATAAAAACGCCCCCCATTCATTTGATTGACAGCGCTAGACTCACTGAAGACGTCTAACTCAGGCTAATCAGGCTCAAAAAGACTACAAAAATGACTTCTAAAGATTAGGGGGACATTAATCATTTCAGGTTGTTTTTGTGTCAGTTTTAAGTCCAGCTTTGCTTTGTGTGCCTGCTCCAAATTTATGAAGTGGTGCACCTTAATATATTTGGTGCAATGTGGTTTACACCTACACCAGGGGGTTGTCTGGCCTAGAGTGGCATTTTTATTGCAGTAAATGTCCCTTAATCCAGGTCTAATCTGACTTTTAGCCTTTAAACATGGACCACTTTGAAAAGTGGTGAGGAACACATGTTACAGAAAACGGCACAATCGACATGACTTGACTTCAAACTTTTCTAAGCCACAAAACAGATGTATCTGATAAATGTCCCCCTCTGTGCTTTACCTATCCAGTCCAAGAACAGAATAAAAAAGTGCAGTTTACAAATATACGTTCATGTAACATGCAATAAGCTTAAAAAAAACCTCATAAAAAACACCTCCGGGGAGGGGGATTTATCATGCCTTGCACTGCAGGTGTGGTTTTCTTTCTGGGTTTATTTATGCAAATAATTACAGTAGTTTCACTCCAGATTTATCACTTAATCTTACTCCATTAAGGGGGTGATGTAAAAAAAACTGGAGTAACATTTCTAGACAAAAGTGTTAGGTTTAAAGATACGCCAAACTTAACAAAGAACACCAATGTAGACTCAAGCAAAACTAACTTCAAATATTACCCTCATGATAAATTTCTCCTCAAGTGTGAACTTGGCTTTTTGGTACATTCACAGAGTGGTATTTTCTTAAAAAAGGGGTTTTTGTTGTTACAGATATTGATCCTTAGGATAGGCCATTACTAGGGGGTCTGACAGCAGGCTCCTCCATCAATCAGCAGTTTGCAGCAGCCACCAGCACCTAAACTTATGCAGAGCACGAAACTGGAAGCAGAGCTCCATTCTTTGTGTAGTGGCCGTGCTCAGCTCCCTTCACATGAATGGGAGTTGAGCTGCAGTTCTTCTCTGGAGCAGAACAATAAAAATAACAGAAATCCAGTTTCTGTCAAATGACAGTAACAATTGGCGCCATGAAAGGAACCCATAAACTATATAGGGGGCTGTTAAGTTTCATCAGAGAGCTGGCGTGTTACTGGACAACACAGCACAGTATTCAGCACTATTTTGTTTGGCTTTTTGACATAACTTTCTTATATTTACAGATCTCCGTGATGGTTTTTTTGTTTTTTGGGTTGAGCTGCAGTTCTTATTGGTACATAGTTTATCACTTTTTATTCAATTTTGTGTGTAGGGTGAAGTGACTAAAAACTATTATGGTTATTTTTTATTGTTTATTTTTATATGCAAAATTTGGAACTGTCTTTGAAAGTTGCTACTAGAGGATGTTTTATGACGATGTGCACACTGCATCATAAATTAAAGGGGTTTTCCGGGAGTTAACTACTGATGACCTATCCTCAGGATAGGTCATCAGTATCTGATCGGTGGGGGTCCGACACCCGGGACCCCCACCGATCAGCTGTTTGAGAAGGCACTGGCGCTCCCGTGTGAGCACCGCAGGCTTCTCTTAGCTGTTCCTAGGCCAGTGACGTCACGTTCATCAGTCATGTCGCCAAGGAGCGAGTGAATGGGGCCAAGCATGGTATCAAGCACAGCTGCTGTACAATGTATGGCGCTGTGCTTGGTAAGCTGCGAGAAGGTAGCGGCTCTCACAGGAACGCCGGTATCTTCTCAAACAGCTGATCAGCGGGGGTCCCGGGTGTCAGACCCCCACCGATCAGATACTGATGACCTATCCTGAGGCTAGGTCATCAGTAGTTAACTCCCGGAAAACCCCTTTAAGCACATCCTCCTGAAGTTCTAGTGCCTAGATCAAAATCTACTCCAGCTGGTAGCCGGAGTAGATTTCAATCCTCATTTATATCAGTAAACTGGCACAAATGATAGTGAATGTGCCGGGACTGATGTCCCCATCCTCATCACGCCTTGGCTCTCGCAACTGCCCTTTTTAGAAAGTGGCAGGAGTAGCATAGAAACATCACTTGGCACAATGTTTAAAATATTTTTATACTAGTTTATGGTTTACAGGGGCATACTTTCCTTTTAAGTCCCCTTAGGGGACTTGACCCTGCGTTCACTTATACCACAGACTGCAATAGCATACCACTGCAGTCTATGGGAATTCTCCACACTGCCTAAAGCAGGCAGTTTGTTATTACAGGCCTGGGAGCTGTCACAAGGTCCCAAGCTGCCATAGCAACTATGAAATCAGATCCCTACAATTCTGCCACAGAACTCCAATTAGAGGTTAGAGGGAGCCCTCTCCCTTTGTCTAACTGTTCAGATGCTGCAGTCGCTACTGACAGCGGCATATGGAGGGGGTTAAATAACCGGGATCGGAGTTATCTATAATCTAGTCATTGCCAGTGGCACCCACTGTGTATGGTGCGGACCCAGCTTGTGAGCCTGCTCCATACATGCCCTGCACACATATGATGGATATATCCATCATACACAGAAAGGGATTAAAGGTAGTTTCTCAGCAGTTTTCCTTGGTCAGGGGTTGACAGCACTAGGTAGGGGCTGAGGAGAGGAAGAGCAGTACATACATACATACCTTTTGTGTAGTATTGTGAATAAGAAGTTTTATTCTGCCAAATTCTGCTCCTGCAAGTGCCCTGGATAAGGAGCAAAGTAAAGTAAAGTGCTCTCTGCACTGATCTGCTTCATAGACCCCTTCCACTCTGTTTCGAGTGACAGATGTAGCATCCAACCAGGAGACTACTACAAATTGTAACTCGCAGCGGAGGGAAGAGGCTGGGAAGCAAGTCAAAGCATAGAGCAGAGTGCACTTTGCAGGGCACTTGCAGGAGCAGAATATAGCAGAAGATTATATTCTTACAACTCTTGATAATACAAATTCCGCAAAAGATATGTTTGTACTGCCTTCCCAAGCCCCAACTTACTGCTGCCAACAGTTTAACATCACCAAAACTGAAGACGGACTACCTTTCAAAAAATGCATTAAGCGACACATCATGGTAATGGGTATATATAATATATATATATATATATATCCCAATAACTAAGTAGGTCATAATGTTTGCAGCAGTAATACCGAGCAGTGTGTCTTTCAGAGCTATGATATTCACATGTGAGGTTTCTGTCAGTATAAAAGAATTGTTCACATGCACCGGCAGGTACACAAGGGTTTATTTATTTCTATTACAAGCATTACAATAAAAATACAATCAAAGAAATAAAACATCTAAATGTGCTAAATGCAGCAAGACAGTAATATAATACAGTTTCTCACATTAGCATTTTTTTCCAATAAAGATTCTGTTTCTGAATCCAGCTGCTGATTTGAGATATTCCATTTCATTTTGCCTTTCTGATCCATTCCAGCAATATTTTTAAGCTTTGTTTTCTTTGGCCCTTTAAATATCCCCATTATATATTTCCTCAGCAGCAGACAGTGTGACCACTGGGTTGTCAGGACACCCTGCCTGAACATCAGTGATCTAGGTAATCGATTCTTGGCTGTCAGAAGTAAATGATGAGCATAGACTGTGATAGAGCCATACTCTGCAAACACTAACCCATAGCCAGGGAAGGGAGGGTGAATGGGGCTGGGGACAGCCATGTAAGTGTTAATCAGGTATAACTACTATAAATTATGTCAGTTCCATTTTAGTGATCTATTGAAACACAAATACACAGATAACATTCTGAATTTCTTCCCAGGGATAAAAAAGAAAAAGGAGCAAAATATACCTAAAATGCTGAAGCCAAGATGTCTCATTAGAAACAGATTGGGCAGAAAGTAGAAACACATCAGAGGAGATTTACAGTATCATCTCCCTATGCCTCTTTTTTGGTGTAAAAAAGTTGCACATTTTTAAATGTCACTTGCGTTGCCCTCGTCACTTTCTAAAAAGGAATCGTAGCAAGGGCTGGTAGTGGGCTGGGCAAGCAGGTCAGCCACATTTATGTCATGTAACAGGTAGGGAATAGTGCAGCCCTGAGCTCCACCCACACCGCTATCCCTACTTACTTGCACAGTCCGTCCTAACTCCCAGTGTGCAACTGGACAGCGGCCCCTAGCTTACATACGTGCAGGGCCTTACAGGGAGGGGAACAACGGGAGAAAACAACAGACTAACAGAAAACACAGACACATAATTGTTTACCAAGCCGAGGTCAAGAGCCAGGAGGTAACGTCAGAACAAAGGGAAAACACAGGATGGGAGTCAAATTCAAGCTAAGGTCAGAAGCCAGGAGATCGCGTCAGTTTAAGGGATATCACAAGGATGAAGTCAAATTCAAGCCGAGGTCAGGAGCCAAGAGGTTGCGTTAGTACAAGGGGTATCACAATGACGAAGTCAAATTCAAGCCAAGGTAAATAAACAGAAGTGGCAATGCAGTAAACGCTGATGAGATATAAAGACCAATCACAGGCAACCTGTGGCCAGCAGGTTGCCTGTTTAAATAGACCCAATTGATGGGTCACATGACCCACGTCCCATGACCCACGTCCGCAAGCGGGATGCCGGTGGCGCTGCAGGGATGGAGTGCGCCGCCAGCTCCCCGTTACAATTTAACTTCATTTGCGCCTCTTTGCAAATGAAGAGAAGAAATCTACGGCAGCTCCGAACTGCCATAGATTTCATTATACTGCACGGAAAGCCCGAGGATACACCTAATTTATGATGGGGCCTCTGTCTAGTCATAAATATGTTAGTCGCATCCTCATCAGAGCAGGAGATTATAAAGACTGACGTAAAACTCGTCATTTAACAAATCTCTCCCATCATTCTTTATGTGCTGCATCAATGCCTGAACAGCACATATCACCCTTTGAAGAAACAGATGCACATGAGCTCTTAACAAGCTCTCCCTCTAATGCCACCAGATGTAAGGCAGCTTTCCCATAAGTCAATGTTCGACCCTTTGAATAGGCCTTGAGACATGACCCGGATATTATATAAGCCAGCACCTCATCTGCAGACAGCTGTTTTGGGGTGATTGCCCCTCATCCTGACTTAGGCCTCCCACGCAGTTAAGCCAGTGCTCTCTGCTCTGCACTGATGAGGAGCAATAACCCTGAAACAGCTGTCTGCAGATGTGGTGCTGGCTTATATATTATCCGAGTCATGTTTCAAGGGCTATTTAAAGGGTCAAACATTGTCAGACCATTCAAAACCGTTTACATCAGTGTGGTCTGCATGCTAGACGACCTGCAAAGGTATATGACCACAGGCATCATTGTCTTGCATGGGCCAGGGAGCATCTATACTGGACAAGGGACCAGTGGGCCTCAGTGCTGATTCACTGTGAGCAGAAATGATGGCCGTCAAAGATGTTGGCGACATCAAGGAGAGCGCTATGCATCAGCCACTGTTGTCACCAGACGAGCTTTTGGTGGTGGTGGTGTTACTTGAATACCATCATTAATCCAGTCATTGTGCCTGATTTCATCTTCATGGATGACAATGCGGCAGCTCATTGAGGTTGCATCATTAGTGAACGGCTGCTGGAGACTGGGGTACCTCAAATGGAGTGGCCTGCACTTTCACCAGACCTGAATCCCATTCAAAACATAGGCGATCAGCTGAGTCGCTGTGTAGAGGCTCATAACTCTGTACTCCAGAACCTCAATGACCTGAGGGCTGCCCTTCAAGAAGAGTAGGATGCCATGCCTCAGCAGACAATAAGTCGACTTGTGAACAGCATGTGAGACATCGTTGTCAAGCTATAATTGATGCTTAAGGCCACATGACAAGATACTGAGACATTGACATTTTTTGGGGGGTATACCTACCATGGGTATACGTACCACGCAACACACACACATGTTTTAGTATCAAAATATCTATTCTGCATTGCTGCTAGTTTAGTAAAACAATGAGGATTTACCTGTACCAAAAACCAAGACATGATGACAGACATCCATGGGTTACCACCCTTCGATGTTTTCTTTGCTGGTAATAACAGTTTTCCTGTGGAAACATGCAAAATAAACAGATCATTAACCTAAATAAATATTATCAATAGACATGAGCAAATGGCTGAAAATTCAATTTTGGTTTGATTCAGTTGAAAAATTCGATTCCGGTTCCGAATCCATTGCACCCAAATCTAAGGTGCTCCAACTGGCTGAACAATTTGTAAGAGCTTTTTAGCGGTATCTTAGTGAGGTGGCATTTATTACCATGTAACTCTCATGGGCAGCGTGGTGGCTCAGTCCTAGTTTCAAATCTGACCAATGACAACATCTGCATGGAGTTTGTATGTTCTCCACGTGTTTGCGCGTGTTTCCTCCGAAACTCCAAAGACATACTGATAGGGAACTTAAGCCTGTATTACACTGCCTTATTTTTCGGCAGATAATCATGTGAATGCTTGTTAGCAATCATCTCTCAGTGTAATACTGCTGCCAATTGCCGATCATCATGCTATCCAAATCTGTTGACATGTCAAAGAACTATCGTTTGCAGGCGGCAGATCATGGTGTCTAATAAATCTGCTGTCTGCAAACCACTATACAGTATGGGGACAAACGATGGCATAATGATCGCTCCTCCCGTGCTGTGGAGGAGATTGCTGCATGCTGCTAGTGAGCAGGCGATTGCTGGGAGGGAACACTTTCCTCCTGACAATCGTCTACCCTTATGGTGTATTAAGAAGAGCAGGTAGTGTGCAAAGATCAACAACTCCCATCCATTTTACCATGAGTTGACATGGTTTTGCAATGCTGTTTTCATCTGTGTAACTTGTACAGACATAAAACTTTCAAACAATGTCTATGTACATACACCTAGAGGTCCAAATGTTATCTTCCATACAGGATAATATTGGCACCATTAAAGGGATTTTCTTACTTTAGCAAATTACATTTATTATGTAGAGAAAGCTAATACAAGGCACTTACTAATGAATTGGTATCATCCATATTGCTTCCTTTGCTGGCTGGATTCATTTTTCCATCACATTATACACTGCTCGTTTCCATGGTTACAGACCACCCTGCAATCCATCAGTGGTGGTCGTGTTTGCAGACTATCGGAAAAAGTACCAGCCTATGGGTGCTCCTATGGTCCCGGCCATCAGAGAGGCTGTCACTTTTTCCTATAGTGTGCAAGCACGACCACCACTGATGGATTGCAGGGTGGTCTGTAACCATGGAAACGAGCAGTGTATAATGTGATGGAAAAATGAATCAAGCCAGCAAAGTAGGCAATATGGATAATAACAATATATTAGTAAGTGTCTTGTATTAACTTTCTCTACATTATAAATTCCACTTGCTGAAGTGAGAAAACCTTTAACAGTAAAGAGCTGTAGGGATGCAAATTAGCCATTGTGACCCAAATGTTCATCATTTTACCCCATGTAAACATTGACATCTAGTCCGCTTTTAAACTCATTAACACAATTTAGGACCTGCAGACGGACATCATTACGTCCCACTACAATCCAGCAATTTTCCTATTACCTTTCAGCATTTCAGCAGCATGTATAACCTGAAAGACTATGAGAGAGGAGGAATGGATTTATGGAAGTGTCTGTAAAGTGAGATGAAGAGGACAGACATGGCACAGGACTGTATGACGAGTCTCATAAGAGGAATAAAGACTAACAAAGAGTGAAATCCTCTCATTAAGCAAATGAAACATTTCAAACCGGCTCAACTAATTTGATTAGCACACACACATTGTATTGTTTCTGATAGATTGGTACAGGTTTTTGAAGACAATACTGAGATGACTGCAGTGGTACAGTCGAGGATGTCAGACAATGCATTATAATATGGGCTGTGATGAGCACGTATCATACGGCTAACAGCTAAGCAGAGCCACCAGAACACAGGATAATAGGACAGAAGAGCTATTACAAGAAGAAATGACTAGTGTTAGGCCCTGGTATGGAATAGAGCAAAATAACAATCATCCTAATTGTAATGACGCACAGGGTGTTTGATGGGTAATTTACAAGGCTTTGTGGTGATAAATCTGCAACTGGTAAAAAGGAAAAAGCTGCAAGCATTGCACTAGATTCATTTCCCATCCCAGACGGTCCCTGAGCACCAGTGTGATGCTATGTAAATGGTTAAATGGAGGAGATTAAAGGAGACTGTCACGCCTTAAGTGTGCAAAGTGGCCAATATTTCATACACGGAAACACCAGCCGGGACAGCAAGAGGAGCTTTAAAAGGTTCTTCAGCTTCTTTCTTTGTTACAGTTGTAGATATTTGAGGCGTGGGTGGAAACTGCAGTGGTCAAGGAGATAGCAGCCTCAGGCAACTGGTTTTTCGTATTGCTGTTACTACTGGTAGATACATGAAACGTGTGCACCATTTCAAATAAGCTGCCGTATAGCATCCTGAGTAAACGTAATAACAGAAGACAGCAACGCTCAACTCAATAGACCTCCTCCTCTGCTGTCACACGCAAAGCTCAGATACTGGAGAGGTCCTAAAACTGTAAGGCTGCTCTATCTGTCCCTGTGACATGTACTAACCAAACAGAGGCTCAACAAAAGTACCTATTTTCAACTACTTGACTCCGCAGAATTCTACTTCTTTGCTAGACAGATAGAGAAAATCTGAAGGCCATCATGCCACAAGCAGAGAATATGGATGAAGCAGCTTTGGTGAGAACCTCAACAATCATCTCCCCATATCTCAGCCTAGACCTTGGTCAAGTTGATAAGGGTGAATTCTATATCCAAACAGGTACTGTGGGCTCCAGGGTTCAAGGGAATGATCTATGGACCATGGGGCTGCCGTAAAGCATTTTTTTTTAATGCTTTGTAAATCCTTTAAGAATAGCTCAGGCAAGATGGCCGCCCCCATAATCAAGTTCAGGTAATAGAATAAAGAAATAAGAACAGATTAGAAAAAGTAGAATTGTTACTATCTGGTTTTAACTGACAGATAACATTTTTGGTGGCTCATTTGGTGGCTTGCTATTTCAAGGGTGGTTTGCACCTTGATCCACCCAGGAAATCCAATGTGCAAAAACAGGCACAAAGGCACTTATGATACAAAGACTAACGGGAATAATTCAGGAATCTCAGGTTTTGGGCGACTTAGGCTTTTAATACCCATAAATAAAATACTTCAATTATCACCAGAAAAGGCGTACTGTTTAATCAAGTTTCTGTGTATAGTTTATTTAGTGGGGGATGGGTGGATATTTAATCATGGGGCAAAATTATTTGAGGAAATTGTATTGAGACTTTGTTTCAAAGAACCATGGACTGCAGGGGCCAAATCACAGAAGGGTAGGATGCGGTCAAGTGAGTGGGAACCCTATTTGTGGTTTGTTTATATGTGCCTGCATTGCTGAGAAAAATGAAGCTTTAATATATGCAAATGACCTTCTAAGGGCAAAGGGTGTGTTGCCCTTACACCTAGCGTCTCAGCTCTCTCTGCAATTATGATCACATTTACATTGCCTGGCCCTGTAAATCAAAGTGCAGAGGACGCGGTAGTTGCAGGGAGAGAAGAGCCTCTAGGACTAATGGCAAACTTCCCCATTGCCCCTAGAAGGTCATTTAAATATATTAAAACTTCATTTTTCTCAAAAATGTGGTCACATATGAACATGGGACCAACACAGATGCCTTCAGCTGCCATAGGTAACAAATCTGCTGACAGATGCCCTATAAGTTTGTCCTGAGCGTAGGGGCGGACTGGGAACTTAATGTGGCCCTGGAAAAAATACTAAAAGTGGCCCTGTTTTGTAGTCGGGTCCAAATTGATGGAAGGCAGGACCAGCAATACCATATTGTCATACATTATACCACCCCAGCAGAGCCAAATACCACAGTCCATCACAAAATACATCCCCAAAAACTTCCACTGGCCGGCCATGAGGAGGGATCAGGTGGCCCTCTGGGCATTGGCCCACCGGGAAATTTCCCTGTAAGGTCTATGGCCAATCCGCCCCTGCCTGAGTGTTACTTCACTTTCTACACTCCCCTTTATCGTAGTGAGACTGTGACAAGTTTTGCAATGTTTTAAAAATGTCACAGTCGATAAATCTTGCTTTAATCAATGGACTAACCATGCCCATGTTCCCACCCAGTTTACAGAAGTGGAGGGAGTGGTGTAAATAAACAAAATGTCATAAAATGTTTGTGTCTTTTTGAAGCCAGATCTCTGAAGTGCAGATCTTTATAAATTCCTTCCACAGTATTTTTCTTATTTATCTCCTACCTTATTATACAGGTCAATTGAGCAAGCGATTGTCGGGAGGGAAGTGTTCTCTCACGGGAATCACCTGCTAGCTAGCGAAGTAGACGGTTGCTATTACATGCAGCGATCTCCTCAGCAATATGGGGAGGAGCTATCAGTAATTGTCCCCATGCTGTCTAGTGCTTAAAGGGTTCTCCGGGAATTAAGAAAATAAAAATAATTAAATATTACTTTATTATAAATATACTCCCAAATACCTTTCATTAGTTATAATGACTCATTTTGTCTAGGGAGCAATCATTAAGAGAAATAAAATGGCCGCCGTCCTATTAGTACACACAAAACCTGTCCTAATCACACAGGAGGACAAGTTACTTCACATCACTGAGGTAAAGAGCTGCCTCATCCTCCTCTCTGCTCTGCTTGTCAGGGATTATGATCCTGAATACATTTTAATATGATATTTAGCTGAATCTCTGTAGGAATGGAGTTCATGAGGAAACAGCTGAAGTAAAGAGAGGACAGACTGTGGTAATGTGGGGCTGTGGTAATGGAGACTGCAAGTGCTGCTGCTCATCAGTCACATCCCCACCTACTCTCTGTACTTCATGTCTCCTCATGAACTCCATTCCTACACAGATTCAGTTGAAGATCATATTAAACTGTATTTAGGATCATAATCCCTGACAAGCAGAGAGGATGAGGCAGCACTTTAGCTCAGTTCTGTGTGATTGGGACAGGTTTTGTGTGGACTAATAGGACGGCAGCCATTTTATTTCTCCTAATGACTGGTCCCCAGATAAAATGAGCCATTATAGCTAATGAAAGGTATTTGGGAAAATATTTATAATAAAGTAATATTTAAGTATTTTCATTTTCTTAATTCCCAGAGAACCCCTTTAAAAATTGCAATTTCCTGATGAACGAGCGGTTGCTCGTTCATCGGGCATTCGGCAACATTATTAAAGGGTTATTACCATCTTGGACAATGGGAGCATATCACTAGGTTATGCCCCCATTGTCCTATAGGTGCGGGTCCCGTCGGCTCTATACAAATGAATGGGAGCTGGGCCGCGCATGCGCGGTGCGCTCCCATCCATTTCTATGGAGCCAAACAAATGAATGGAGGGTGGCTGCGCATGCGCGGTGCGCCCTCCTTCACTTTCGGGGCCCCGTTCTCGATATAGATGCGGGTCCCAGCAGTGGGACCCGATCCTATAGGACAATGGGGGCATATCCTAGCGATATACCCCCATTGTCCAAGATGGGAAGAACCCTTTCAGGTGCATTTACACGGCCCGAACAGATTATCGGGAACGACCATTCCTGCGAATCTAGCCATATAACTGTGCCAGCGTCAACCAATGAACGAGCCAAACGCTTGTTCATCGGGTGATCCTGTCATTCATGCTGCTCAGAAACCATGATTCTGTATGAGGACAATGGATCGCAATAGACATCCCTCGTCTTCATACAGTGAAGGAGATCGCTGCATGTAAATGCAGTGATCTCCCTCACTAAACAAGCAGCTGACTGATGGGAAGGAACACTCCTTTCCCGACAATTGGCCGCTCAGTTGGCCCGTGTAAATCCAGCTTTACACTGCAAGATGATTGCTGAGGAACGTTCGTTTGAACACTTGTTAGCGATCATCTGGCAGTGTAATACTGCCGATGATTACCTGATGAATGAGCAAGCGCTTGTTCAGCGGGAAATTGTGATTTTTAAGCATGCTTAAAAATCGTTTGCCGGCGGCAGACCGTCCTGTCCAATTACGATCTGCCACTGGCAAACCACTAGACAGCAGGGGGACGAGCTATGGCATAGCGATTGCTCCTTCCCATGCTGCGGAGGAGACTGCTGCATGTTTTATCAGCGGTCTCCTCCACTAGCTAGCAGGTGATTGCCGGGAGGGAACGCTTTCTCCCCCGACAATCGCATGCTCAATCAGCCCATATAATACAGGCTTCAGACTTTGGAAGTGCTCGCTTTTGTAAAAAAACTTTCGTAAAAAAAACTAAAAAAAGCAACATGGAGTTTATTACCTCCCCCATAAATTACCTAAGGCCGACATCTGCAACTATTCACAGACCTGATTCAATGTTCTGCTCGTCTGCTTTTTATATCCTTTCTTTTTAACCTAAATGACAGTATAATGTGCAAAACCATTGTATTATACTTTTCAAGTCATATTTCCCCAGAAATAAAGAAACAAAATCAGCAGAGTTAATGACCCGATCAAACAGGAATCCTCCATCCCCGGTTGCAGGAATTTGCAATCTGCCCGTCTGTCTTCCATCTGATGTTGTTCTCTTAGGACTCGGAATGGACTGTTGCGTAATACATATGTATTTGAATCACTTATTGTACTGGAATGTGCATTAATATGTAACATCCTCATCATGTAAAACAGCATCCCAGTTGTGTCGCTGAGATGAACATCAGTTTTTTTTAACCAAATATACAGGACCCCGGAGTGATGTTTGTCTTAAGAATTTATATCTAGTTACTGAAGCTGCCCAGATATTAACATGGTGCACCATTATGGCTTTCAGTCTCAATTACCGTTGAATTATAGCAAAGATTAGAGAACATAATGCCTCTTCTGACCAAGTAGCTCAATGTCTGGAGGTCAAAAATAAATGTGGTTTGTTGAACTTCTGTATGCGGAATGCCACACATCAAGAATTATACAGGTTCTTACTAGGAATCAAAATGCGTTGCTCCTTTGTGAACAGGTCCATACAAAGTAGGAAACAAGTGAATTACTATGCTAAAAAATTCTCGAAGCTACAGAAAGTGACAGAAGAAAGTTTCACAGCAGCTGTGAACAACAGCATGAGATATACCGTGTTTTCACCCCGGCCCAGAAAGCCACACAAAGAATGAGAGGCTTATCACTAATGCACCCCTTCTCTTTTCCTCATTATCACAGACACTCAAGACAGGATTTCAGAGAGACGGACAGAAGACAGGACACCGCTGCACAGGGCTGCCTTCAGAAACCCAGCCAAAGAAAGCATTGATATTCCTATCGCTCAAGTGATAGCTAGGAGCCTCTGCCAAGGATGGAGAGGACTTGACAAGGACGTCCAGCAGGATGAGTGAGCAGCTCTTGGAGAGGATGGGAGAAATTAATTCAAATGGAAGAACAGATAAGGAGAAAAAGTTTAATTATAAAGTGTCAGGAAAAAGAAGGGAGTCTGAAAAAAAACATATGGGCTAAATAAATCAGACCGCACCAGAAGTCACACTGTAGCTTTCCTGCCATGTACCGTTTTATCACACTAATTCAGAATATGGCGTCTTTTACTTACTGCAAATATGCAAAAGGTACAGTGATTCTTGGTAAAGGAGTCCATCCCTTTCATTTATTTGGACATGTCATGTTTGTGGCATACAATTTAGTAATAAACTTCTAGACTTCCTTATATAAAGGACACATACACATTCAGGGAATTTTCTCAAGACCAGATTAAAGGAGTTGTTCCCTGATTTACTATTGATGTGACACCCAATGTAGTTCTGACACCGGAAATACTGCAGTACTGATCCCATTGATCTGAATGGGAGCAGAGCTGAAATTACAAGCACCATTCACTACACAATGGACAGGGCTGTGTATTTTCAGGTGCGGGGTGTCAGACCCCCGCCGATCAGATATTGATGGCCAATCCTGAGTATCGGCTATTGAAGGGGTTGTCCGCGGTATTCATATTGATGACCTGTCTTCAGGATAGGTCATCAATATCAGATCGGCGAGGGTCTTACTCCCTACATCCCCGCCGATCAGCCTTCCCTTCATTGTTTACCTGCTTGCCGTCGCACCCGCAGCGCTGAGCACATGTAATTACAGTTTTGCTGTCCCATCGACTCCTATGGGATGGCTCTGTACTAGTATTCACTTGAATAGCCCCAAAGACGTGAATGGGATGGCTTAGGTGTAATTACACTTGCTCGCCGTCGCAACAGTGAAGAGAAGGCAGCACTTGTTTGAAGAGTGCAAACTTCTTTCAAACAGCTGATCGGCGGGTGTGCCGGGTGTCAGACCCCCGCCAATCTGATATTGATGACCTAGCCCAATGAAAATAATAGCGGATAACCCCTTTAATGGTAAAGGAGAGGCCTCCCTACCACAAATTAATGTAGTCACGCCCCCTCACCCTGCAGTACTATCTTTTCCCACTACCACAATCTACCAATACTCTAGCAGACCTCACATTATACTTTATGACAAATGCGAGAATATACATGTAGGATAACACGAGGTCCAGCAGAGGACACAAATAGAGATGAGCGAGCATGGCTATACGCATCTTATAAATTTGTACGCTAATGCGTACGCATCTTATAATCTGTACACTAATGTGTACAAATTACAAGATGCTTACGCATTAGCGTACAGATTAGAAGACACGTACGCCACTACTCGAAAATTGCTCCCGAGTACGCTCGGCCGAGCATGCTCGCTCATCTCTAGACACAAACCATTTTTCACCTGTTAGATGTCATCTAGATATTCTGATATTCTTTAGTAAGACAAACAACTTTTTTTTTTTGCTGTTTAATTTTTGGGGGAAGTATCAGCTAGTTGTTTTTATGCAGCCATATGGTGTAACAGTGTGAGTACTTGCATGCTACTTTTACCATGAAGGCACTGTCATTTTGGAGGCATAAGCCACAGTAGGAAACAGGAGACAGATGCAGAGGATAGAAAATTAACACTTTAAATAACACAAATCTAAGTGTGTCAGGGCTTTATACATATTAGGGCTTATTCAGACAGAGGATTTAAACTGCTCCATGTCTACTTGTGTGGAAACTATTTTGTCTCTCACTGTTTTCCGTTTGTCTGTTTATTCCTTCCAATGGCATCAGTATCTCATCTGTTATTCACATCCCCTCCCCCTCAAAAAAAAAAATAAAATAAAAATGTCCATCCAGTGAACCACAATAAAATTGTGCCCATGTGCCATCCTTTTTTTCATTGGCTCTTCAACTTGAATGGGCGAGTCTAGCGTGATAATCTGACCTAAACAGTGCATGCTGTGATTTTCCATGAAGAAAGACAAACATATGAATTAGCCTATTGAGTTCAATGGGTTAGCGTTTATTCCACGTGCTGTTCGTTCTACACTCGGACAGCACATGTATGTGAACACTGCATGTCTGAATCCTAAGTCCTAAATGATGGTCTGATATGAAGCTCAATTAAGTTTTTTAAGTTCAGTTTTTTTTAAAAGAAAACAACAACAGCATATCTTAGGATGCATGCTATATAACGCCATTTCCACAGACCCTCTACCCCTAGCAAATCTGTGTGCCACTGAATGCTCATACAGCAGAACACCTCAGTAAAGCCTTATTCACACGTCATTGTTTGGTCAGTAATTTCCATCAGTGATTGTGAGCCAAAACCAGGATCGGAACCTCCACAGACACTAGGTATAAGTGAAAGATCTGCACCTGGTTTTGGCTCAAAATCACTGATGGAAACCACTGACCGAACACTGACGTGTGAATGAGGCATAAGACTGTGTTCATATCTGTGTTAGAGGATCCTTACAAAGCCTCTGTTGCTCTGTTTGTACACTCAAGATTTGATGAACAGTGCAGTGCTATTTGTTCTGGCAAAGAATGGACATCATGGCACAACCTGACAGACCCTGCTATAAGTCAGTGGGGTTCCTCAGGCTGTGTTAGTGTCTATCATGTGATGGATCCATCACCATTTTGATTCCATTTTTCTGCTCCTGAAATGGAACAAAAAAACAATGTTGAAAACAAAGATGTCAAAAAACTATATAAAACTAAACTGATCTGGGTACCTCTAGAGTTAAAGGGAGTCTGTCAGAAGTTTTGTCAACACAACATTGCTGACAGACATACAGTGCCTTGCAAAAGTATTCGGCCCCCTGGAACTTTTCAACCTTTTGCCATATTTCAGGCTTCAAACAAAAAGATATAACATTTAAAATTTTCGGTGAAGAATCAACAACAAGTGGGTCACAATTGTGAAGTGGAACGAAATTTATTGGATCATTTAAACTTTTTTTGTAATAATAAAACTGAAAAGTGGGGCGTGCAAAATTATTTGCCCCCCTTGCATTAATACTTTGTTGCGCCACCTTTTGCTGCGATTACAGCTACAAGTCGCTTGGGGTATGTCTCTATCTGTTTTGCACATCTAGAGACTGAAATTCTTGTCCATTCTACCTTGCAAAACAGCTCGAGCTCTTTGAGGTTGGATGGAGAGCGTTTGTGAACAGCAGTTTTCAGCTCTTTCCACATATTCTCAATTGGATTCAGGTCTGGACTTTGACTTGGCCATTCTAAGACCTGGATACGTTTATTTTTGAACCATTCCATTGTAGGTTTTGCTTTATGTTTGAGATAATTGTCTTGTTGGAAGATAAATCTCCGTCCTAGTCTCAGGTCTTTTGCAGACTCCAACAGGTTTTCATCCAGAATGGTCCTGTATTTGGCTCCATCCATCTTCCCATCAATTTTAACTATCTTCCCTGTACCTGCTGAGGAAAAGCAGGCCAAAACCATGATGCTGCCACCACCATGTTTGACAGTGGGGATGGTGTGTTCAGGGTGATGAGCTGTGTTGCTTTTACGCCAAATATATCGTTTTGCATTGTTTCCAAAAAGTTCGATTTTGGTTTCTTCTGACCAGAGCACCTTCTTCCACATGTTTGGTGTGTCTCCCAGGTGGCTTGTGGCAAACTATAAACAAGACTTTTTATGGATATCTTTGAGAAATGGCTTTCTTCTTGCTACTCTTTCATAAAGGCCATATTTGTGAAGTGTTCGACTGATTGTTGTCCTATGGACAGACTCTCCCACCTCAGCTGTAGATCTCTGCAGTTCATCCAGAGTGATCATGGGCCTCTTGGCTGCATCTCTGATCAGTCTTCTCCTTGTTTGAGATGAAAGTTTAGAGGGACGGCCGGGTCTTGGTAGATTTGCAGTGGTCTGATACTCCTTCCATTTCAATATGATCGCTTGCACAGTGCTCCTTGGGATGTTTAAAGCTTGGGAAATCTTTTGGTATCTAAATACGGCTTTAAACTTCTCCACATCAGTATCACGGACCTGCCTGGTGTGTTCCTTGGTCTTCATGATGCAGAACCCTGAGACTATCACAGAGCAGGTGCATTTATACGGAGACTTGATTACACACAGGTGGATTCTGTTTATCTTCATCAGTCATTTAGGACAACATTGGATCATTCAGAGATCCTCAATGAACTTCTGGAGTGAGTTTTCAGAACTGAAAGTAAATGGGCCGAATAATTTTGCACGCCCCACTTTTCAGTTTTATTATTACAAAAAAAGTTTAAATGATCCAATAAATTTCGTTCCACTTCACAATTGTGACCCACTTGTTGTTGATTCTTCACCAAAAATTTTAAATGTTATATATTTTTGTTTGAAGCCTGAAATGTGGCAAAAGGTTGAAAAGTTCCAGGGGGCCGAATACTTTCTCAAGGCACTGTAGGTAGGGGACAGGAGGTCGTACTGTCCTTGGTTTTAATAAACATAGGAATATGTGGGGCTGGTGCTCATACACTGAGCCTGAAGCACTGAGGCATGTGGGGTCACCCTCAGTACACTTGCTGGGGCAGAGCCTGCAGGATTCTAAGTCCATTATTTCAGAACCATGTTCAGTAAAACCAAGTACACAGGTATGTATCACCTCCTGTATCAATAAAACTGCTAACAGACCCCCTGTAAACTAGTAATCCTTTATTCAACTCCATTAAAGGGGATATTCCATGACTAATATAAATAATTAAAATAAGACATTATATAGCACATGACAACCTCTTTCTAACAAATCTAGAACCAGTCGTGGACCTCACATGGATCCAGAGATCTCCCCATTTATTACTCTGCTAGATTTATATGAAGCTGCCAGCTCAAGGGGAGTGTCTTTTCTGCTGCAGCTCAGGGGGCGTGACCATCATCTCCCTATCACAGGTCGGGAGGCAGTTCAAGGATAAAACTGAGCATGTGCGGCCTTCTCAGTGAGCAAGAAAAAGAAATAAGAAAAAAACTAACAGCAGGTGGTGCTATACAGATAAGTTTTACTGAATAGCTCACTGACTATGCTAGATTTTTAATTACATGCAATTACAAAGGTATTCAGATCCAGATGCTGGATTGAAAACTGTAGAATATTTTTTGTGGGACAACTCGTTTAAAATGGTCCAACATGTGTTTATGTTTCAAACGTAAGGTTCCGAATTTTACCATGCTGTGACCATTCTAAGAGATTTGCAATAAATATTTTAATTTCAAAGGTGCTAGGATCAATGTGCTTTTATATGGATTTGACATATGTAGCTGGCAAGCCTGACCCAGCACTATGCAATGGGACACACAGACAACTACTGCAAGGATAGGCATTGGTGAACTCTACCACTTTATACTTTGCGAATGCAGCCTGATACAGCATGCCACAAAGAATAAATATCCATGTGCCTTCATCAGAAATGTGATACACACAGAGATACAGCATGAGTCAAACTTTTTTATTCATTAGCCCTTACACAGATCCATTTTTCATTGTATCTCAATTATAAACTGTGCTGGATATCTGCGAACAGTGGAGTAAATACGTTTTTGGGCTAAGTAAATGTATATTTTTTCTTTTAATCAGAATTTACAGAATATTGAAGCATAGTTACATAGTTGATACGGTTGAAAAAAGACACATGTCCATCAAGTTCAACCAAGGGAGGGGGTAGGAGTGATGAAGGGGAGAGGGACGGGTAACCTTAAGACATGACTCTACATTTCTTAATATGTGGTGACCTTCTTTTTCTCTAAGAATTTATCTAAGCCTGTTTTGAAGCCCTCAGCTGTCTTTGCTGTGACCAGCTCCTGCGGTAGACTGTTCCACAGATTCACAGTTCTTATAGTAAAGAAGGCTTGCCACCCCTGGAGTCTGAACCTTAGTTTCTCCAGGCGGAGGCAGTGCCCCATTGTCTTTTGAGGGGATTTTACCTGGAACAGTTTTTCACCATATTTTTTGTATGGGCCATTTACATACTTATACAGGTTGATCATGTCCCCCCTTATACGTCTCTTCTCAAGACTAAACAAGTTTAACTCCTTCAATCTTACTTCATAGCTAAGATGCTCTATGCCCCTTATCAGTTTAGTTGCCCGTGTCTGCACCCTTTCCAGCTCCAGGACATCCTTCCTATAAACCGGAGCCCAGAACTAAACAGCATATTCCAGATGAGGCCGTACTAATGCTTTATACAGTGGTAATATGACATCCCTGTCCTGCAAGTCCATGCCTCTTTTAATACATGACAATATCCTGCTGGCCTTAGAAGCAGCCGATTGACATTGCATGCTATTCTGCAGTCTATGGTCTACAAGGACACCCAGATCCTTCTCTACAAGTGACTCTCCCAGTGTTACTCCCCCTAGGACATAGGAGGCATGCAAGTTGTTAGTACCCAGATGCATAACTTTACATTTATCCACATTGAACCTCATCTGCCAAGAGGTTGCCCAAACACTCAGTGTGTCAGTTACAAGTCAGCTTGTAACTTCTGCACATCTTCCATAGACTGGATTCTACTACAAAGCTTAGCAGAAGTGCAGACAATTGATCTCTTGATCTATGGTGTGTTTCCCTAAATAGTTTAGTAATATAAGCACTGATTGGACAGTGTCCGTTCTGTCGGGACACACTGCCAATTGACAACATACCTTACTATTAAGCTGGCCATAAACTTTAGATATTGTGGGATCGTTTGTATGAGCGATCCCACCAACTAAACAGCCTGACCAGAGAGACAATTTTTAATAAAAAGAGATTCCCTGGTGCTTGAGAACAATAGCAAGTAGTTTGCTGAATTCAGCTGATTATGCCATCAACATGCAGTTTCAGCCGATGAATGGCCAAAGTTTCCCAGCACGGTGGATTACATTTTTGGCAGACAAGAGTCTGTCGTTGGCGAATGCTCATTCACGCTAGTTTTCCAAACGACAGTCATTCTGGTCAACTTTAATCTTATGTGTATGGCCACCTTTAGGAATAACACAATCACCACAACACAAAGTTATAAGAAAATATGCTTAGTAGTGTGAGCCCACTAGAAGCAGACTACCAGAATGACTAGGGGTTACAAAGAATAGAAGACAAGCAGGCTCAAAACCAGGAGGGCATGATACAGACAAAATAGCAGACAAGGGGTTAATCCAGAAACGAGCCACAGTCAAAATACAACGAGAATCAGAAGAAGTTAATATGGCGGACAAACGGTTAATCCAGAAGGCCAGTACACAGGAATGTCCTACAGAAAAATAGCACTGTTTGGGGCATATGTAGCAGAATAGTAGTGCCATGCTCTTAAAATTACTTTTCAATGACTGACTAGCTTTCTGTTTTCTTTTATCCATCCAGCGACTGGGTCATTCCAATGACCTTGTCATATATGTTTTGGGGAGTGTCCTGTTACTTTTATGGTGTTATCATCATTTGGACCTTCAAGCTTCTGTCTGTAATGAGGGGAATAGCTATGCATTGAAATATGTTTGGGTTTAGTAACTGTAGTGAATTAGAATTATGTGGTATGCACTTTTTCTCTGAAATTGAACAGCAGTGCCCATCATTGTAAAACTGAAAATGTTTTATCAGGATAACAAAGGGTACATTTCCTGGTACACTCCCTATATCTGTTGTTTACCCTGCCTATACAAAACTGCCTGCCTGGCATCTCAAAAATGCTGCTACACTGCTCCACAAACACACTAGAAAGATAAGAGACACCACCACTAAGGGGCCATTTGGCAGGGCCTACAAAGGGAGGCATACTTATCTGCTCCATGCTGCTGGGTTCTGGCTTCCACAGTCCCCCATCACTGCTGCCTCATTCTAGTCTCCATGTATCAACATCCTGGGTGACGTGGTTCACATCAAAGGCTCGCCGCAGCAGTGACGTGTCCCCCATGCATCACATCATTAGATCATGTGAGGCATGGGAGACACATCACTTTTGGGGCCAGTTATTGGATACAGTTGCCACATGACCTGTGACAAGCAGGATGTTGAAAAGCAGACACCGGAGTAAGGTAGCAGCAGAGTCGGACTCCAGTGGCGGAGAGCAGGTCAAGTCACGCGGGAGGTCTGGCAGACATGTCCCCCGAAGATGAACAACCTCTTTAAGGCACATGCCAAATCAAATTTTCTAATAGTATAAGGTTTTAGCATATAACTGAAATCTAACAAAAAAAAGCATAATAATGCAGTTCAATGATTCTCAATTCTGGTTAGTCTGACATCCAGTGACATACTGAAAAGTATTAAGAAGACAATTTCTGTATTTTATGTGTACCTGACAAAAGGAGAATGATGAACCATAGGAAATATTTCATACATATAATAAAAAAGAAAATCATAAATATATTTCACTTCTGGGTATACCCGAATGCATTGTGCAAATCTAAGTAATTTCTTCAGCAGCTGAATAAGAATAAAACTCACATCTACAAAGCAAGACCTCTTGGAGGTAATCTTTGTGAGGGTACTCTAATCAGAACAAGAGGTCTGAAGACGTAGAAATGCATTGCTGTGTTATTATCAATCTTGCTCATAAAAGGGAGGGGAACTCATTTTCACTTCTGTAATAGAAAATCTTGGCTGAGAGAGCCCCTTAACCCCACCAAAAAGATTCTAGTTTATAGCAGGGTTAAATACGGGATATCTTTCTTAAAGGAAAACTACACTTCATACTTCACAGGTTAAATCTACATAAAATGTTGAGTATCTTTGAAAATACTTTGTTTTACTGACTTTTTTAGTTATATCATGTTTTTAAAATTTTGCTGAATTTCAGTTTGCTACCAGTGAGCAGGGCGCTGTATGAGCTCATATAACACAGCTACACTGTCCCATACATTGGATAAAACACCATTTTAACTGATATTTTTATTAAATGTTAACCAAACCATCAACATTAAACCCCAGTCAACTCAACAAGTGATTAGTCAAGATTTTTTGTCTGAAATGATAGATATATGGAATAATTGGCTAACCATGACTAATTACTTGCTGCATATATGTACACAGACAAAATCATTTTTTCTGGAGTGCTTCTCTGTACTTACCTGCTCCCCACCACACCATCTGGTCTTCAAGGAGATTACGGTCCCTGCCTGTAAACTTCCTGCATGGACAAGGTCCCAAGCGCCAACGCAGCCAATGACTGACCTAAGTGGCAAGTCAGTGCCGGCTAATATGCTGCTTGGGGACATGTCACTGTTCAGGCCGGTCATTGGCTGCAGCAACACACGTAACCCCGCCCATGAAGTAAATTTACATGTGTGGACCAGAGACAGCCTGGGAGCCATGGAGTCTGAATGGAGCAGCGGAGAACAGGTATAGTTCTCTTCACAAGTACTGCTGGACAGGGTACATATAAAAACACAAATCCTGGATCACCCCTTTAACCCTTTCAGTACCGGAGGTTTTTTCGGTCATGCATTTTCGTTTTGCGCTCCCTGCCTTCCAACAGCCATAACTCTTTTATTTTTCTGTTCACATAGCTGTATGAGGGCTTGTTTTTTGCGGGACAAGTTGTACTTTCCAACGCCACCATTTAATATTGCATATGGTGTAGTGGGAAGCGGGAAAAAAATTCCAAATCAGGTGAAATTGCAAAAAAACCGCTATTCCGCTACAGTTCTACGGGTTTCTTATTTACAGCGTTCGATGTGCATTAAAACTGACCCGTTATTTTCATTCTACTGGTCAGTACGAATCCGGCAATACCTAATATGTATAGTTTTTCCTGCGTTTTGATGAAAAAAAATTAGAAAGTTGCCCTTTTTTTTTTTTTTTTTTCCTTGTCATATCTTGACCCCTATAACTTTTTGGTATTTATGTGTACAGAGCTGTATGGGGGCTCATTTTTTGCGGGACAATCTGAAGATTTTATTAATACCATTCTGGGGTGTGTATGACTTTTTGATCACTTTTTATTTAATTTTTTTTAGAAAAAAAAAGCGACAAAAAACGGCAAATCGCCATTTGGACGCTTTTTTCCGCCACACAATTCGCCGTATTGGATTTTTTTTTTTATATTTTAAAAGTACGGGCGTTTTCGGTCACGGTGATACCCATGATGTCTATATTTAGTGTTATTTAGGTATTTATTTTTTACTTATACGGAAAGGGGGGTGATTTGAACTTTTATATCTTTTTTATTTTTTATATATTTTTTAACATTTTTTTTTAATTTTTTTTTACTATTTGAATGCTCAAATATGAGCTTATATATTGTGGCTTTTTAATTTTCTTTATGAGCAATTATGGATTTACTAGAGGCAGTTAAATCCATCAATTGCTCATTTCTTATCCTGGCCTGCCATCTAGTGGCCAGAATAAGAATTGCACTTTGAAAACTGTAATCCTCACCAGCGAGGATTACAGTTTTCATATGGTGTACAGACACCCCGATTGGCCACACGGGGTGTCTGTACACCACCCGGAAGCGAACGCTTCCGGGTTTAGACGCAACTAGATGCCGTGATCACGTGTGATCACGGCATCTAGTCACCCCGGAAGACGCCGCCGATACAGTAGGTAGCGGCAAGTCTCTGCTGTTAGAAACAGCAGAGACTTGCCGGCCATGACGCCCGCCGCACCCGCGAGCGGGCGCCATGTGCCCGCATCGTACCAGCGCCGTACATGTACGGCGCCGGTACTGTAAGGGTTAAGTGATTATGCAACAGGAATGTTGAACAAGCGCACGCAAGCCAAACCAAGATTTCAGGAAGGGGTACGAATGGTGAATGAAACAGTACAAGAATGCTCAAAAACCAGGGCAAGATCAATAAAGAAACGTATTGACAAAGTTATTCATTTTTATAGACATTTTAATTGTGAATGTTGCTGAAAAGCGGAGTTCTCCTAGAAGGATATTAACCAACAGTGGGACAGGACACAGACAACAAATAACAGGTTTTCTTCTTTTACCCACTATGACAAACCAAGGTAATAAACTCACTTAATTAGCGGAGAAAAATAAAAGCCAATAGATGGATAGGGCAGATGAATGAGTTTTATTAAATATCAGGAGCTATTTGCTAATACCACCTACTGCACAACATTGTCAGATGGTAGTAAAGCACACACCACCGGCTGGAATTTCTATGACTAGGGACTGTGGGTATTGAAGATATAGTACGTTGATTTGATTGCATTTTGATTTTTTTTTTTCATGACATGAATATTTTACAGTGATATTGAATATTGTAGATGCTTGGCAGGCTACATAAGGATACTTACCAAACAGCTCATCCTTTGCCATTGCGTACAGAATACGGGAGGCTCCTATCAAGTTACTCATGGAAGCCGAAAGAGTCGAGCAGCAAATTCCAATAGTGACAAGAGGAGGCCAGACATTAATGTCTCGTAAGAAGCTGTAATCATTCTGCAGCAGAGTCCTGAAAACAGACAACACTGATAAATGCATTTATTAGGACACAGTTCTTTGTATTAATATGCTATGAAGTGGCATCTGTATTACACGACTGTCAGCGTACATCAGTTGTAACATAAAACCTACAGACATGAAGTAATGAACATAGTCACTACAAGTATACAAACAGCCTATCTCTACTGTATTTGTGCTGTTCCAGCATTTATTTTCTCCATTATCATTATTGCCTATTTGTGTTGTTGTATATTATTATGTTATGTTATGTTATGCTGCCACCCTGTGGTCATTCTTGTTATAGGTTCTGAATGTATAATGTAATTCCCATATGCCTTTGCTCTCTGCTTTCTCCTCCCTTTTCTGTGACATCAGTTCCTATTTTTCTCAGTTGTCTTCTCCTGCAACAGACACAGAGCTGGTGAGAGCATTCGTTTTTGACCTCTAATGTCCCCTAAGGTCCTCTAATATCCTGTTATATCCTCCAATGTCCTCCATATGTAAATCTTCAATAAACTACCAAAGCATCTTCATCTGCATCCTGCTCATTGGATCTTCACATGCAACTGGTATCACAACCTATGGGATTTTAGTGAGTTCAGCTATCTACCATTGCTTGTACAGGGATTACCACTCACAACCAGTCAGAGACTTCTCTAATGTACATCTGTGGCAGAATAGTATTCATATCCAGCTTATCAAGCGACAGTGGCCTCTCAAGTCACAACTTTACTTTGCTCTATTACTGTAAGTTGAAAGCACTGTACCTTGAGACCATTAATAATAATTTTTATTTACATAGCGCCAACATATTCCGCAGGGTAGGAGGGTACAACCACACAGTGCGGTCGTGATGTGATCAAGAACCGCAGCATCTCATTTTCTAATAGAAGTCAATGGAAAAATAGGTTTCTGAGACAGACCTGATTGGCCGCACATAAGACATGCCCTGCTGCTTGCGGCTGCTGACTGTATCAGATATACAGTTGAGTAGCATCTTGCAGTATATGTTTTACCACAGGTGTCACAGAACCAGAAAACCAGAAAAGTTGAAACAGTTTTGGACAAAAAAACACAAAACACCCCCTAAAAGCAGGATTATGCATGCACTCACTGCATGTGTGGTCGTACCCTGACACTATGAAAGACTAATAACTTGTTCCGAAGTCTCCAAAATGTCAGTATATATATACTTATTATTATTATTATTATTAAAGTGAATCTGTTCTTTCAGAATACAGTACATGAGAAGTAGCACTATATCTGGCCATTATATGACTTTTCCTGCACTTTTCACCCGTTTTCCTCTGTGGAGGCTCTCTCTCTCTAAGGAACGTGTGAACCCAGACACATTGTCAGTTCTTACTGAGCTAGGTGGCAGAGAGTAGTTGCTATGATGTCTCCCATACACAGCACACATAGAGAAAAGAAAGTCCTGCTCCAATAACTCTGTGTAGCACACCGTTAGAAGCAGTAGGACGGGGCCTGATATACTTGCCGTTGGACAGAAAACTTACTAGTGTCAGGAGCATCTCTGAGTATCTGTGCTTCAGTCTCCCTCCAGCAGCTAACTCCTACCCCCTCCCTCCACAGACTTCTATGGGCAGCATTTAACCAGACCTCTCAGTCAGGTGGTAGTCTAAATGTCTCTTGAGACAGATTTTAGTGAACTGAGAGTGAAAGATCAATACATGAGGCTGGTGGGAGGAGAAGAAGTGAAGAAAGAGGTATTTTTCTCTAATAAGTGTGGCAGTGCAGCTGTCAGAGTGACAGTTATGGGGTGGCTGAGGTTTGTGCTACTAAAATTGCATGTCTCACCCAGGGAATGCTGGGTGGGAATGAAAAGTCTGGGAAAGCAAGGTTTTTTAGGGTCAGCTAGAGGGCTTATCTAAGAGCTGAGCTCCCCCTAGTGGCGGCTGCAAGTAGCTCCTGTCAGTGTCATGACAACCAGTGGAAGCAGTTCAGACCATCCCTGTAACCATTAGAGGCGCCAGCTTCTACATAATTTAGGCGCATGATCCAGTGGCTGTTCAAAAAGATTAAATCTGCGTCAGCTCCTTTGCTAGTGAAGATTTAAAGGGGTATTCCCATCTGACAAATGTAGTTTGTATAGTTAGATATAGCCATACCAATATTATTACTAATAGAATGTATTTATATAAAATGTACCATTTAGTAGATTTGCCTATTTGTATATCCATTGTCCCACACACATCAGTCATGCCGTTGCCCCTAGTTACGACCACTGTGGCCATGTAGTAGTGGTGGTCAGCTTGCTCCTGTTCAAACCGGCTCTGAGGTAACTGCTGTATTGTGAACACACATTGTATGAGCATGCGGAGACACATCTTAGGGTTGTAGCATTTTTGTCTGCGCTTCCTAAACTAAGAGAAACGGATCCTGTTTCAAGATCAGTTCATCTCTATGAAGCAGGATCTGTTTATAAAGTCTGCGTTTTGGACGGATCCTGACCATTGCGTTTTGGGCTAGTAGCGTCCAAAACACAGACATGAAAGTATGAAAGTACCCTAAGATGTGTCTCCGCATGCTCATGCAATGTGCATTCACAATACAGCAGTTACCTCAGAGCGGGTTTGAACAAGAGCGAGCTGACCACCACTACTACATGGCCACGGTGGCCTTAACTAGGGGCAACGGCCTGACTGATGTGTGTGGGACAATGGATATACAAATAGGCAAATCTTCTAAACTGTACATTTTATATAAATACATTCTATTAGTAATAATATTGGTATGGCTATATCTAACTATACAAATTACATTTGTGAGATGGGAATACCTCTTTAAGTAATTTTCTATGCCAAAAACAGGTGCAGAAAATGATGAATGAGACCGGCCTGTCTTCTTCCTCTCCCCCTTTTCTTAGAACTGGAGAAATGAGGCATAAGTGTTGCACACAGGAAAAGGGCGCAGGCTTTGCCGCAAAATACCTTTGTGACAAAATCTACGCCTTAAATATGCCAAAAAGTGGCGTATATTTTTTCATAAATGACCCCCCCCCCCTTTGTCTTTATTTTTAATCACTGAAAAAATTAATCCCACAGGTGTCGGTCCTGCAAGTGCACCCGCAGTGCACCTTAGGCAGACATGCAGGCTACAGTGCTTCAGGCTCAGTGTATGAGCTGCTCCACAGCCCCTCACCTCTGCTGTGCGTGACGAATGCAGTGTCCAACCCGGACACCGCCAGAGACATCATCGATAGAGATGATGTATGTAAGAACAGCACATGAATGATGAGCCTCGGCACTGACGTGCTATTCTTCCACACTAGGCCAGTGATTAACTGCATAGGTCACATAAGTGGGAACAACAAGGCGGGGGCAGGAGCTACGGTGCTGGATCGGAGGGACCTTCATAAGGTGAGTGACACACATACTCAGCTATTGCTTAGCTTTGATTTCTGATTGGACAACCCCTTTAAGGAAGCCTATTTCAGTGACAAGTGCTCTTTAAGATTTACCCATAAATAACATAAATTGAATCTGTACTCGGCAGACTTTTAGTGACTGTGTATTCCTGTTCTAGTACCCACATGGTAGCTATCCTTCAGTGGTGTGTACAGTATATAGAAATGCACTTTCCATCATTAGACCTAATACGAGGACAGATACAAGCTTTTACCTTTTACATACCATCGGAGATAACAGGAAACAAAACTAAAATAAAAGCTTGAAAATACCTACTTAAGTCAGCTCAAGGTCCCTTCCTGCCAGTAAGAGGTTAAATATAAGAAAACGCTAAGCCTTTTACTCATAACAGAAATATAAATATGAATGACACACACGGGTCCCTGAATGTTGGTGAATTATTACTGTGCATTAAGATATTAGGATGTGACAGCTATAATTGTAACACATTTCAGTCCCTTTCTTGCTAATCAAAAGTGCAGAAATAAATGTTATTTATGAGTGCACTTTCTAGCCCTGGAAACTGGTGGGAGGTGAACGGCCCCCTCCCCCAACTCCTCCGCCACCCACTCATGACATGATGAAAATCACATTGCCCCCACCACCTGAGTCAGGAAAGTAATGGTAGAGACCAGTACAATGATACAAGCGTACAGATCTCACATGAAGACCTCCAGCGACCTGAAGTGATCACAATTATTTAGAAAAGCATCTGTCCATATTATGTCATTTTATTCATCTACCAATTAACCCTCTTTTGGAACACGGTAAAACCACGCAATCCAGCTAGGGGGCACTGTCAATAAATCCAAATCTATAGCCAAATCTATTTACTGGGTTTATCATATGACTGTATTGTGCCTATACGAATATGATTTTTCTTCAGACAAATACAGTGCCATCAATCATGGAGAAGAGCCAGCTGGCTGGAGAGGACCCTGGTAATACATAGTTACTAGTCATGGGAAGAGACGTCAAATGACAACAAGATGAGGTTAGCCAGCTGGCTGCGAATGTGAACAGTCACAACTGCCAAACTGCGCGTGCAACATAATTACTGAAACCCCAATTGCCATTCATTCCAATTACTCTCGATAAACATTGGCTCCGTGGAGTCAACTGCAGGTAAATAAGAAAAGCTTGTTTTCTATGCATTTAGCCGGCCTGCTGCTCAAGACGGTATTATACAGACACATACAGCGGGGGTTTGGAGGGCGTGCAGCAGCAGTGCAATGGTTAGTAACAGTAATAGCGCACATGTGGGGGTCATTTATTAAGACCAGTGTTTCAGACGCTTTACTAACCCTAAGTTATGTAGATGCGCTGACCTAAATCTACAACATCTCCTTTGCTGGCGTAGATTTAGATAATTTTCTATGCCTAATACAGGCATAGAATATAATAAATGAGACTGGCCGCCCGCCTCTTCCCTGCCAACACCAAGTGGCGTGGATGGGGAAGAAGTCGTGGATACAATTGCAAATACCCTTTGTGACTGAATCTGTGTCAGATATCCACAAAAAATTGACGTATGTCTATTCATAAATGACCTCCATAGTGTCTAGAGCAGGGTCAGCAATCTCGGGCCCTCCAGTTGTTGTGAACCTACAACTCCCAGCATGCTCCATTCACTTCTATGGGAGTTCTGAGAACAGGCAAGCAAGTGTGCATGCGGGGAGTTGTGGTGCTGATCCTTGGTCTAGAGCAAATCTGAACTGTGCTTGGCTTTCTCTACAGGATTGCAGGAGATGAGAGCAATGATCAGATTGACAGCAGCAGGGAACAATACAAGCTTACTAGAAAGTACTGGAAAAACTGCGGTGCTTTAACAACATTTCCTCGCTGCTCCTTAAAGGGTTTCTGTCACCAGATCTGGGCATATTAAACAGGATGACATTTGCAATGTGCAAATGTCACCTGATGCCCAATCTGGTATTAATTTTTTTATTGGTGCCCCCGTTTTTGATAAAAATGATGTTTTATTTTATGCTAATTAGGCTTACTAGGTGCAAGGGGCGGTTACCCTGCACCTAGTAAGCTCCGTTTGCCCACCTGCGGTCACGCCTACCTTGTCTTGATTGACAGGGCCAGGCAGCTTGTTTGATCCTCTGCCGGCCCTGTGCGCGATTCAAATCCCGCGCCTGCGCCGTGTGGAATAAAATCGGCGCAGGCGCAGTGAGCGGTGCTGGCCGCCGGGCTCCCGGCTACCTCACTGCGCCTGCGCCGATGACGTCAGAGTACACGCTGACGTCATCGGCGCAGGCGCAGTGAGGTAGCCGGGAGCCCGGCGGCCAGCACCGCTCACTGCGCCTGCGCCGATTTTATTCCACACGGCGCAGGCGCGGGATTTGAATCGCGCACAGGGCCGGCAGAGGATCAAACAAGCTGCCTGGCCCTGTCAATCAAGACAAGGTAGGCGTGACCGCAGGTGGGCAAACGGAGCTTACTAGGTGCAGGGTAACCGCCCCTTGCACCTAGTAAGCCTAATTAGCATAAAATAAAACATCATTTTTATCAAAAACGGGGGCACCAATAAAAAAATTAATACCAGATTGGGCATCAGGTGACATTTGCACATTGCAAATGTCATCCTGTTTAATATGCCCAGATCTGGTGACAGAAACCCTTTAAGAGGAGTGCAAGTTAGATTTTTATCTTATGCCTAATAAAGGGGTTGTCTCACTTCAGCGAATGGCGTTTATCATGTACAGAAAGTGAATACAAGGCACTTCCTAATGTATTGTGATTATCCATATTGCCTCCTTTGCTGGCTGGATTCATTTTTCCATCACATTATACACTGCTCGTTTCCATGGTTACGACCACTTTGCAATCCATCAGCGGTGGCCGTGCTTGCACACTATAGGAAACAGGCTGGCCTACGTGCCTCTCTGTGGTCCCAGCCACCTACCAAATAGATTGCTATTTGTCATCTTTTCAGTTGGCCACTTAATGGCACAAACCACTGAATTGCAGTATAAACCGTCAGAAACACTTGATTATGACCTTATAACACAGCATCAGCGTGGGTTTTTGAGGGATCAGTCCTGCCAACGAATCTGCTCAGCTTCTATGAAAAGGTCTCAGAGTGGACCAGGGTATTACTGTGGATGACGCACAGTTGACTAATGACAAGAACACAGTTTTGCCTCTATACAAAGAGTACTATACAATTTTACACACCTGTGTATAAAAAAGACACACCCGAAGACACAGGGGGTACAGAGGAGGGGGACCAAAGTAATTAAAGGGGTTTTCTCATCTTGCTTTTTTTACTAAGGCGAGATGAGATTCATTTCTGACCGCCAGTCAGCAGGGAAACAGTGGAGTGCATCGGCGCTTACTGTTTCCATAGCTTCCATCATGGTGCATGGGAGTTACAGAAACAGCGTAGCACAGCAAGCTATGCTGGGTTTATTCAGTCAGGAAAAAAGACTGTGAAAGGGTATTTTTGCACTTTTTTCCCTCCAAAAGTGGGTGAAAAATGGCAGTGCATTTTTTTGGGGCGCTTTCATTACGAAAGTGCTCATTAGTATGCAGGAGGCACAGGGAACGGGGACTGTAGCGCTGCTAGCACTCGCTGTACTCACCACTCCGTGGTGTTCCTCTGGACCCCGCACTGCACGTGTCCTGATTGCGTACAGCGTCAGGACGCAGTTCATGCACTATGTACGCAGTCAGGTGACAATGCAACGTGGGCGTGGAAAAGTCCAAGGAGTGGTGAGTGCTCTGACATGGAGATCTGCTCTGAGGTCTGACATGAGGATTTGATTTGATATAAGGTTTGATATGGAGGTTTAATATGGAGGTCTGATCTGAGGTTAAAAGGGTTATCCAATCCTAAAAAAAGCCCCCCCATATGCCAGGCCCCCCACGCTGAATATACTTACCCTGCTCCTCGCTCCTGGTCCCCGCACCGCCGCTGCTGCTTCTCCCCATGCACGGATGGGGACGGGGGACTAGCCTCCCTAGCGTCACCTGTGAGGAGCAGGAAGCGGGGACACGGGTAAGTATATTCAGCGTGGGGGGCCCGGCATATGGGGGGCTTTTTTAAGGATTTTAAACCCCTTTAATTATGGGGATCGGATCTGAGGATCTGATGTCTGAACTGAGGTCTGATATGGGGGTCTGATTTGAAGTCTGATGAAGATTGAGAGTCTGATTTGGGGTCTGAAGATTAGGGATCTGTTCAGAGGTCTGATAAAAAATATTTTTTCTTATTTTACACCTAGGTGCATGTTATAAAGCATTATGGTAATTACAATGTATTTACAAATATATAAATGGACAATACAGAGATCTTGCTGATAATCTTTCTATACCTAAATATATCAAGGGGCATCCTATAAGTCTAAGAGAAAAGCTGTTTCACCATTCTCGTAAAGAGGGATTCTTTACTGTAAGAGCATTGAAACTATGGAACTCTCTGCCACTGGTTGTTGTGATGGTTGATTCATTAACCAAGTTTAAGAAGAGCCTGGATGCCCTTTTTGAATGTAAAAATATTGCAGGTTATTGGTATGAGATTTCTGGAGATTGGACATGAAATGCTCCGATGCTCATGTCAGAGGGGCTGAGTGGGGGAAGAAGGTGATATGTGCGGGTTCAGCTCTGAACCTGGACAACCCCTTTAACTGATCTAAAGAGGCAGGTACCTAGACACAAGAAAAATATAACAAATTGCAGATTACTTTTTTTATTCAAACCTGTCCTGAAATGAAATAAATATATGAAATTAGGACTGTGCTAAGGGCACAGTCACCAGGCACATAAGAATGACGTGTATATGGCCATGACCCATTCCCTTTGTTCTTTTTATGTAATTTCCTACATGACAATGACGTATTTCTATATATGTAAAAGCAGTCCAGAAATGAAAGCTTTATAATTTATTCACTGGAGTAATTTACAGCTCTGATTTCCCTTGGGATGAAATTTTGCATGAGAAGTTTAGCTGCATCCTGTCCCTCTGTACTTTTCTCAGAAAACCATGCATGTAGCTATCAATCACACTACCTTCTACAACCATCCATTACAATTGTACAGAAGTAGCAGAGCTAGTGTGTCTTTTCCAGGAATTCATACATTAAGGCTTCATTCACACGTCCGTATTTTGTTTTCGTGTCCGTTCCGTTTTTTTTTGCGGACCGTATGCGGAACCATTAATTTCAATGGGTCTGCAAAAAAAACGGAAGGTACTCCATATGCATTCCGTTTCCGTATGTCCGTTCCGCAAAAAAGATAGAACACGTCCTATTCTTGTCCGTTTTGCTGACAAGGATAGGCATTGTTATAATGTCCTCAAAAAAAACGGATACATACGGACGTGTGAATGAAGCCTAAAGAAAATCTGTCAGCAGATTTGTACCTATGACACTGGCTGACCTGTTACATGTGCACTTGGTAGCTGAAGACATCTGTGTTGGTCCCATGTTCATATGTGCCAGCATTGATGAGAAAAATTATGTTTTAAGATATGCAAATGAGCATCTAGGAGCAATGGGGGCATTGCCATTACACCTAGAGGTTCAACTGCTGCACCTTCTGCACCTAAGGGCCAGGCAGCATAAAAGCCATCCCATTTGGCCCTGTCAATCAAAGTCGAAGGGGAGCAGCAGTTGCAGAGAGAGAAGAGCCTCTAGGAGCAACGACACTGCCCTCGTTACTCCTAGTGGCAAATGTGCATACATTAAAACTGCATTTTTCTCAGCAATGCGGGCACATATGAACATGGGACCAACACAAATGCCTTCAGCTGCCAAGTGCACATGTAACAGGTCAGCCAGTGTCATAGGTACAAATCTGCTGACAGATGTCCTTTAACAATATTTATAACTAATCTACTCAGGGGTCGGCGAATCACTTGTGTGAATGTAGCACCTGGTTAGCTGTCAAGGACATGCCAGGACCTACTGAGTTTCCTGCAGCAGATAGCAGGAGGTCAGTGAGGCTGGCAACACGTGGTTTGATCTGACATGTTTTCCTTTTGGTTATTTGTTGTTGCTGGCATTCACCACACCCTCCCCTTCAGGTGTAGGTGTTTAGTCATTTATCCTTCCCTATTTATTGTTGCTTCTCCCACCATGCTGTGTGGTGTATACTTTCTGTTGTGTCTGTGGCCTGCTGGTGTGTGATTCTCAGAGGAGATCTCGTGGCTGCCATTTGCTACTGGTCCTCTTTCCCTTTTGTATTTTGTATTACTTGTGTGTATCCCTTCCCTGTGGTTGGTGGATGAACAGTTTGACTCATTCCTGACATTAGCTTCTGGGTCCTTTAGGGACAGATAGGGTCCTAGGTATCCTGCATATGAATTTGCCTACCTTTTTGGCCTGTGCATACTGATTGTTATACAAAAAACAAAGTTGGAGGAGACAGCACGTCCTTAGTGAAGTTTTATTCTGGATGCTACGTTTCAATCTTATGATCTATACGCAGGGGCCCCATGATTTATACGCAGTCGCATGACCTATATGCAGGCGTACTTTCGCCCATGCGCTCTTCAGCCGGCCACCTCTATTACGGACTTTCAGCTGGCTCCACGCTCCCCTATGGCGCACGTGCACCAGCTTGTTTTACAGCGCGCCTTCTCCAGCATCCACACGTGCTTTGAACGCCATGCTACAGTCTCTACAACAATCTTCTGATTACAGGTGATTTGATTATATTTCCATATATTACCAAAGCTACTATGACACATCTTGGTGCAGTATTTATTACGCTTATGGGATAAATGCTATACTCGTTTTACATACCTATGATGTGACAACCCAATGTCGAATATGTATTACACTTTTGGGACAAGTGATATGTGCATTATCTTTATGATTTGGTACCCCTTGATACATGTCATTAACGTATCACCCTGTTGTTTTGCTTTATTATGTATTTTTGATCACATGATCTGTGTACACTCTCAATTGTTAATGCCAATGTGGGTGGTTCATGTGGTTAGGCCACTTACTATTTAAAGGTGGATAACACTGGTGTATGCATGCTTGATAAAAGCCTTCCTGGCTGAAACGTAGCATCCGGAATAAAACTTCACTAAGGTCGTGTTGTCTCCTCCAACTTTGTTTTTTGTATGCTGATCGCTTTTGGAAGGGATTCACCACCCTCCCTAGAGACGTGCACCCTCAACTACGTATCCTGAGGTATGCTGCCCTACCTTCTTATTTTCCATACTGATTGTTAGTCAGGACTGGAATCAGAGTTTCTCTAGGAGGTGTCCATCTTCCTTCCCTAGTTTCAGGCCTAATCTCAGTCCCCCCCCCCTTTTCCCTCCTGCGCTCGGTGTGCTATCTTCCCCCCCACACCGGAGCGTGACATTAGCTTGGTGAATGGAGCAGTGGACATGCATTTGCATGACCGCTCCATTCACACAGGGGACTCAGGGACCTCATTCTCATGATCACAGAGGGTTCGAGCAATATATTTATGTAGCATGAAAACTCTAACATGATGTAGAACTTCCTACAACCCTGTGTAAAATCACAGATAGAAGATGTAATATCACAATAAGGTGTCACAAATGACAAATTCAACCCTGCTACATTTGGCAAACTCAGCTCTTATAGATATTTAAATGAGATGGTCTTTTACAAGAAGGCAGACATCTTTTAGTGTCCCACATCTTTTGATATTTGGCTAACCTCTCCCTCTCCAGGTGATGATGTTGTTTCTTTATGCAGCAGTTTGCTGATGGTAAAGTCACTTTATCGACCGGGAGCTGTTAAACAGCCTGTGATTATCTGCATGAAAGTCAGCCAGCCTTGAAGCGATGTGACAGGAATGGCTGTATTCTAGTTGATCTTTACTTAATAGGGATTTCACTTCACTCACTCAGGAGATCTCTTCTGTCTGTACACTTACTCCATGACAGGACTATTCAATGACACCACTTATACCAGAGTCTATTGAATTACATTTTTGGGAAGTATATAGAGAATCATAGCCAGATGCTCATGATATTATCGTACTGAGAACCATTCTTTATTTGAAATAGCAATCCTCCATGCAGACAAATGTAAACTACCGCACGCAGTGTCTGCGAAACACAATCTGCAGATTTGGAGGCTTCTAAACTGCATGTCCCAAAGTCCAGAGGGTCTTGCTAGGTCACTAGCAACAGTATATAGTGCGGTGGGAAAGTATTCGTCACCGTGAACGGTTTGGGAGCTTTAAATAAAATTAAAAGTTAACCAAGAGGTTAGACAAAACAATCCTTAAATTACGGTATTACTTTATTTGATTAAATCGTATTCCCATCTTATAAAGTGATGATACCTCGCTAAGATATGACATTAGCCCATGATTGTTGGGGGGGAGGGGTCTGATATCTGTACATGTATAAGTTTTGAGTAATGCATACGCTACATGCATCAAATGTATTTTACATTAAAAGGGTATTCCAATCTGGAACATCTATGGTATATCGATACGATATGCCATAAATGTCAGATAGATGTGGATCCCACCTCTGAGCCTGCTCCTATCTCCAGAATGGGGGCCTCAAAATGAAAGAAGAGCAAGCCACGCATACGGGGCCACTCTTCATTCACCACTATGGGAACTCCAAGAGGTGGCATGCACGACTTGCTCCCCATTCACTCCTATGGGACATTAGAAAATAGTCGAGTGTTATTGCTTGCTATTATCGGAAGTCTCATCGCAGTGAATGGAGAGGGCGGCGTGCACTTTGGGACCCCTTTCTGGAGACAGGACAGGTCTCAGATCCTAAAGATATGCCATAAATGTCTCAGATGGGACAATCCTATTAAATACTCACTTTTTATTTTATTGGGGGTTATTTTTGCATTTTTTTCAATTAATTCCTTTATTACATTTTTTAATCTCATTAAAGGTTTACTATTCTAAAATTTAATCAGGGGCTTCAAGGAGTGTACAGTAAATTCTATCTTATATTAGGCCATAAGTGACTGACCTCTGAAATCAGCATGTCTGTCAATACCCCTCACCCATAAAGTTGATGGTTCCCTTTAATTGATATTAGCTTTTATATACAGCACCTCTCCTTATGGACTCAAACAAAATTATACTTGTCAGTGAAAATCGGGACGTGGCCCCATTGAAGTCTATGGGTCTGCAAAAATGCAGAATGTAATCCGTTTTGTTGGGTTTAACTGACCTCAAAAACCATACGGCCATCTGAATGACCCCTAAGTCAGTGTTTTGCAGCCATGGTCCCGGGAACCCTGAAATTCTTCAACCTTGATCAGTGGTTCCCTAGAAAACCTGTCATTTGTCAAAGAAGCTTTGAAAAATAGTAACACATACGAGTTAGATTCTAGCCCTTTTATGGGGTACCTCTGTGGTAATAGGATTTATATGATGATAATGTGTACATACATTATTCTGACATCAGAGGAACACTGACATCTATTCTCACTAATACCATCTGGTGGCAATGGAAGGGTTAAGACCCTGCCACTAAACTGCAGAAAAGAATCAACATTTACTACTTTTACACAAAATGAATTTCTGACCAAAAGAGCGAATCTTGGAATATCTGCCTCGTTACCCAGCTCTGCCCAAAGAGTCAGCTTCCCCTAATTAATTCTCTGCTCAGCCAGCCAGCAGATGCTGCGTTTGACAGCGTTGTTGGATTTCAATCTACAGAATAATAACCAAAACAAGCAAAAAGATAGGCGAGTCGGTGGGAGAGTGTTTAGTAGGTGAATGCACACGCACAATCATATGGAGGCCAAAATTACTTATTCTAAATTGCCAGTGAATTCAATTTAAGAAGAAGCAGCTTTTTCCCGGCTGATATTGACTCTCTGTGGCCCAGCACTGCGTGAAGCCCTGTGAATAAACTCACATAGCAGCATTAATATACCCCATCCTCTTGTACATGCATATGACGTCCAGGCAATAAACCAACAGCTTTCAACAATGAATTAAAAGAAAATGGACTTTAGAAACAAAACCTCAGCCCCTATCAATTATTATAGATAGTCTAATTTCCCCTGACACCCTCCCCCCATCGCGTAAGATTTATATTTTAAAGGAATGTGGGCTCACATAAGCTGCTTCCGAGCCCCCTACACACCTATAAGCCCCAGGCCAGAAAATGCCCCTCTGAGCCGGGCTTGCTGCCATCTGCTTGTGCTGATCGGAGAAGTACAGCGCAGCAAGAGACACGGAGACTGATGTACTGCTGGATGCATGAGGACTGCTGCAAGCGAGGTCCGGTAACCCTTTACTGCTCGTGAAGCTTGTAGTTACTGATAGAGAAAAGGATAAAACCTGCAGGGATGAATTGCAGAGGAACCGATGAAAACAGTGTTCTCCCCCATTGTTGTTTCACTGGACAACTAGGAAAAGCCTTGTGGGAATGGTTTAAGCAGAATATGTTTAGCAAAATTCCACTGATCTTCAATATATACAGGATAAAATGGGATCCCGTTCAGAACCTGGGAGCACATTCATGCTTCCTTAATCACAGGCAGCATGAAATAGCTACAGGCTCCCTCATTACAACCAACCGCACCATTTCATAGAAACCTAGTTTACAGGACAGCTGGGTCTACTGGATGGCTGCATTTCGGCTCTTACCACCCAGGACAGCTTAATTGACAGCTCCTTCCCTATAAGCTAACAGGGAAAGACCTGTCCATCAAGAATGGGAGCCACCCAGCTAACACCTCTCCCTGTGCCCGGCTCTTTCTTAAAGGGCATCTGTCAGCAGATTTGTACCTATGACACTGGCTGACCTGTTACATGTGCCCTGGGCATCTGAAGGCATCAGTGTTGGTCCCATGTTCATATGTGCCTCTAGGTGTGGAGGCAACACCCCCATTGCTCCGAGAGGCTAATTTTCACATATTAAAACAATATTTTTCTCAGCAATGCGAGCACATATGAACATGGGACCAGCACAGACGCCTTCAGCTGCACATGTAACAGGTCATTTTCATAGGTACAAATCTGCTGACAGATGCCCTTTAAATGTTGTTTTCTCTGAAATGCAGCAGCGGTTCAGAGTAAATCATAGTTCATTGTATTAAGGGAACCTGTCAATATCTTATGCTGCCAATGGTTAGGACAGCATGTGTTCGGCTAGTTCCACACTAGCGGTAAAGAGATCAAGAGGTTCCCTTCAGGGCGCTACCTGAATGCCCCCCAGAAAGCTTCGGCTGCTGAATCTCTTAATATCACAATATAGTATTAGCTCAGGCAGCTTCTGTGGTAGGCAATGGGGCCAGCAGCTGGACCCCTGATGATCAGCTTAACGTCAGAGAAACTGCCTAACAATATGGTTTGTTTTTTTTTACTGATGGAAAAACTCCTTACATTTTCATGTTTTGGCTAGAAGAGGGATTTAGAAATAATTGTGAAAGGAGGTGTGTTTTAAAACAAGAAATATGAAATACAGTAAAATATTGCAGAATTGTCCATTGTCTACAGGGCAGTCTTCAACATGTAAGGGTGATGTATTACCGCAGTCTTCATATGTAATACAAGATAATATAATAACATCACACCCCTGAATAACAATGTAAAACACGCTACCTGTACAAAACAGAATCTACAGAACTGCAGAGGAAATTTATGATTATGAATAATTGATCCTATTAATGAGCTCTGCGCCTTTCTAATGCATAAATCCTATTACGGTTTCTTCAGGAATGGTGGTATAACAAAGCAACGGAGAACAGTCCGGTAGTTTCTACATAACTACTGTAGGAGCAAACAACCAATGTGTCTGTCATTCTAATCCGGGGGGTACTATTATTCCTTGTGGAGCGAGTCAAGTAGAAGGAAGGAATCTTATAGGCCATGCAATGCTCCTCTAAGAAAAAGCTATGCAAATTACTACTGTTTGCAAAAAAAATAAAAAACCAAAGAGGCAGATTTACTATTGAAAATATGCCAAATAACTTTTATTCTCTTTTTACACCTTGTCCTACACAGGGAGTGGCTTATAGGGGCATGGTTTAATTGCATCTCTGGCCACCAATATTTGGAGTAAAATGAAGCCAACTTATAGGTGACGTACACTACTAGTCAGTCTAGGATGTGACAGATTTATCAGCCACTGTGATAAATCTGCAGCAGTTTAAGACTGTCTAGTCTAAAGACTGTATTACATAGCCTGATGTGGCAGATGATTGTTGGGAGAGAAGCGTTCCCTCCCGGCAATCACCTGCTGGCCAGTGGAGGAGACCACTGCTATTACATGCAGTGATCTCCTCCACAGCATGGGGAGGAACGATTGCTATACCATCGCTCGCCGCCATGCTGTATAGTGGTTTGCTAATGGCAGATTGTGATTAGACACCATGATCTGCCGCCCGGAAACGATCATTTTTTAACATGTCAAAATATTTTGATTGCCCAGTGATTGAGCTTCACCCATTCACCAGGCAATTGGCGGCAGTATTACACTGCAAGATGAACACTCATTACCGATCATCTGCCGAAAAATCAGCAGGTGTAATACAGGCTTTAGTTCATATGGTCTTACTTTTAGACAGTATTAGTGATGTGTTTCTTCTGTTACATGTCCTTGTTTCTGCCATCCACATCATTTACCTAAAGCAGGTGTCGTATAGAAACCACTCGATGCCTTAATGTTTAAACTGTGATGAAATATTTCACTTGGTCCAGTGGTTTGAGGAAATTTACTGCTAATAACCTCCATGTTATGTTGGCGGCCCATGCATACCACTGTCCCGCTACTATAGGCAGTAAAGTTGAGCCAAAGTGCTCGTAACAAGCACTGTACTGCTCGGATCCCCTGCGCTCGCATGGGCGCAGGCATCCGGATCGTCGGGTGAGGAGGACGGATCCGTATGGCTGCGCCCATGCGAGCGTAGGGGATCCGAGCAGTACAGTGCTCGTTACGAGCATGTTCGCTCAACTCTAATAGGCAGGCCTGGACTAAGCTTGACTCACCCTGTGACTGTTGCAATTCCCCGCTGTCTCCTCACTTAATGAAAACTTCAGTTCTGAAACTTCAACAGACAGAATTCTTCATCACCAAAAAACACATTTTCAGCACACAGAAATAATTGTGCCATAAATCTGGTGTGGGATATACGATACACCAAATTTATAAAGTTCTGTGCGCCTGAATTGTAAATTTGTCTCATGTTAAGACTGCAATTCTTATTCATAGTGCAAAGTTCAATAGTATTAGTAAATCTGTCCCAAAAATCTTTTGCTCTGCACCATGGAGGAGCCATCATCTTGAAAAACCTGTTTGTAGATGATGTACTGGCTCTGCTATAATCCTAAATTATGTCTCAAGGCCTGTTTAAAAAGTGACTTATAGCACACTGACTTCCAACAGGTGGCGCCAGAAGCACACTTTCTTTTCTTTTTTGTAAAGAGAGCAATTTTTAATTTCATTCTACTCTACTTGATGTGATATGTACAGGTACACCCTACAGTACCTGCTCCTATGGACAGGGGATAACTTTACATAACCGGAATACCCCTTTTTAATAAGCATGACTTCAGAGCTCGCACATATCATTGAGTGGACTTCAGCGCTCGAGTCCCACAGCAGCTGCTAGACAATACTTGTATGAAAACTACAGCACAAAAAAGCTGACACAGTGTGTGAATCAGGGTCTTAGAGGCAGGGGAAAATGGGGGACTAAGGAGACATTACATCCTAGAGGTGAGAAGAGGCTGGAAGAAGTGAGCTGCCTCACTGTAGGAGTGATTTCCAACAGCAGAAGTGGCCGTACATAGTATGTAGTATTTGCCAAAATTCAGTCTGCTATTATTAGACAGTGATTACGCAGCAGGAGGGGTTGAAGTCTGTTTGTAGCACATATTTGCAACTGAAATTTTCAGCACTTTTCAGGGAAGTCAGAACAACATGGAAAAAAACATTGCAAAAAATGACATCTTTGAAAGGTCTAGGTGCTGAACCTTCACTTCAGATTATACCAGGTCAGATAAACAGAATAAAAGGTATATCTGCAATCTTTGCTATTCAAAATGTAGAATTTACTGATATAAACTTCTGCTTGACTCCACACTCATTATATTGATCCGAAGAATAACCTTCCTCTGCTTTGTAAAACAGAATAGAAATCATGTGGACATGAAACCACTGCTTTAAGTTAAATGACCCTCAGAAGACTTTAAAAACAGTAGACATTCGGGCCCTTGCTGAAATGAATTCTGCAACAGCATTCCTTCCAGAAGGAGCCTTGAACAAAGTAGACCCCATTAAACAAAATGTCTTCTGTATTAATAGGAGGCTGCGATAGGCATGTTGAATATTTAATAAGTGCTCTAAAAGCTTGCTTAAAATTGCTGTGAGTGCCCATTCCAATGGACAATACATCTTCCTAAATAAGGTGTCAGAACTCAGCAGCCATGGGAGAACAGCAAGGCATAAGGTGCTACCCAAAGACATCATAAAAGGTTCTTCAATTTCCTTATTTCTTAGTAATTTCGGTATTATAAAGAGAAATGCTGACATATTCTTAGTAAAACTGAGAGCACGCCACTCTTTACCACGAATGGTGGTGTTCCTCACGGTGGTTACTCATATCTTGTGTTCATCATTACGATTGTGATATGCGGTTATTGTTTCACAGTTACACATTATTTTCAGACAAGGCTGGTACAATGTGCCCTTCACATCCGGGGTTATCATGGCCTACCAAACAAATTCTCAAGGTCTGACACAAGGTTTTGGCTGCTAGTCATTTTTAGGAGAAAAGGTAAGAACGGTCATTCAGCGGCTTGTGCTTAATTCCGATTCCAGGACTGCCTGGAGGTAACTGGACAAGGCCTCAAATTTAGAACCATTTTGCATGAATATTTGCAGAGGCTGAACTGAAGGTATCCCATCCGTCTGACGGGAAGGTAGACTGTTCATATCATGTAAAACCTAAATATGCACAACTCATTAAAATCTTGTTCAAACAGACAAATGTGTCATGTACCTGAAATCACTGGAACCCCATAATGTCCCTGGATCGCTAGGGTGCTTAAAATCTCTCATTTATAAAAATAGAACCTGTCACCAGGTTAGGGGGCACTAAACCACCAGCATGCCATTATGAAGCTGGGTTTTAGGGTCGCAAACCTTCCTGTAGCAAACCCATCTGTCCCAATGAAAACTGGACATACCAGGGAAAGAGTCCAGGACTCTCCTCCAGCAGCATCAGGCACATGTGCACTGCACCAATAAAGCTGAAACTTCACTTCACTGTGCATGCTCTGCACATTGGGCACATGCACAACGGAGCCATCCCACTGAGTGATTATACCATTGGCCTCTACCATTATTAAGGGCATCAGGACCAGAATGGTGGAGCACCGAGCACCTTAATTGGTGGGATATTTTGTATGTATATTGATCTGTGGATTCCTCATTGTTTAGAACACGCTGTACACATTTGGTATTACGTTTCTGCTTGTCTCCTGTTCTTTAAAGGGGTATTCCCATCTGACAAATTTAGTTTGTATAGTTAGATATAGCCATACCAATATTATTACTAATAGAATGTATTTATATAAAATGTACCGTTTAGAAGATTTTCCTATTTGTATTTCCATTGTCCCACATACATCAGCCAGGCCGTTGCCCCTAGTTACGACCACCGTGGCCATGTAGTAGTGGTGGTCGGCTTGCTCTTGTTCAAACCCGCTCTGAGGTAACTGCTGTATTGTGAACGCACATTGCATGAGCATGAGGAGACACATCTTAGGGTTGTAGCATTTTTGTCTGAGCTTCCAAAACGCAGAGAAACGGATCCTGTTCCAAGATCAATTCATCTCTATGGAGCAGGATCCGTTTATAAAGTCTGCGTTTTGGACGGATACTGACCATTGGGTTTTGGACTGGTAGCGTCCAAAGCGCAGGTGTGAAAGTACCCTTAGATGTGTCTCCGTATGCTCATGTAATATGTGTTCACAATACAGCAGTTACCTCAGAGCGGGTTTGAAAAGGAGCAAGCTGGCCACCACTACTACATGGCCGAGGTGGCCGTAACCAGGGGCAACGGCATGACTGATATGTGTGGGACAATGGATATACAAATAGGGAAATCTTCTAAACGGTACATTTTATATAAATACAATCTATTAGTAATAATATTGGTATGGCTATATCTAACTATACAGACTACATTTGTGAGATGGGAATACCCCTTTAAAGAGGACCTGTCACCACTCCTGACTTGCCTGTTTTAATATCTTTATGCATTCTCCACGTACTAACAATTCTGGAGCATCTATTCTTATGGTTCTATGTTGTGCCATTCCTTTATTATTTCTACTAGAAGTTATGAATGAATTGCTATTAGCCTTCAGTAAGGGTACAGAGGGGAGGTAACCAGTTGGGGGTGTGTTCCTGCACAGTCTGTCTCTATCCAATCAGTGCTGCCATGTTCAGTCTGTGCAGATACACACCCCCAACTGGTTACCTCCCCTCTGTACCCTTACTGAAGGCTGATAGCAATTCATTCATAACTTCTAGTAGAAATAATAAAGGAATGGCACAACATAGAGACATAAGAATAGATGCTCCAGAATTGTTATTACATGGGCGATGTATGAAGCTATTAAAACAGGCATGTCAGGAGTGGTGAAAGGTCCTCTTTAATTGTATGTGATATGGACAAGGCAATGTACGGGAGAAACTGACTTTTGCCTACCCGATATCTTGTCTTTTTCATCTTTTGTGTGGACTTATTTTTTCCTGTTTTTTATGCAATTGGTTCTAAATATGTGTTAATAAAGATATGATTTTTTTTGCATGAAAGTGAGTCGGCTGTTATCTTTATGCTATCTTTATTCCCATACAAAATACTTCCGAACACATCATTTATATTAACATGGTTTAACAAGTTATCCCCTATCCACAGAATAGGAGATAGTTATTGGATTGCTAGGGGTCTGACCACTGGGATGACTAAAACGGGGGGCCATGTACCCCAAAATGAATGGAGCTTCTGGTTGCGTACGTGCCAAGTCCCTCCATTCATTCTGTATGGGACTGACAGAAATAACTAGGTGCTGTACACGTCTACCTTTGGAAGTCCCATAAAGAATGAATAGAGCAGAATGGTGAATGCTCGACCTTTTATTTCAGGGTACAAGGCCAGGTTCTCATGATCAGTGTGGACACCACAGTCTAATAGTTATCCTCAATCCTGTAGATTGGGATACCTTGTTATAGCAGAAAACCCATTTAAACAAGTCTGATTACTGGGTTCTCTATGACTATGTGGAGAAAGAAAATTTGGTATAATAAACATATTCTCAACCACAGAAGGTTATTGTCTTCAAGTAACTTATACTGTTGTGCTCCTGAATCTGTGCATCTTAATTAAAATCGACTTTATTTCATTAAATCCTTCCCTGAAAAAATACTGTAATTGATTAGAACTCAAAAACTATGGCTGATGCTCTTCAGCCACAGGAAAATCACGTTTTTTTTAAAGATCTGTTGATATCATATCAGATAGCTTACATAATTCCAAAGAACACACAACGATCCCAGATCTGCTCAATAAATAGTGAGGATTTATTCACCCATCCATCTAACACAGCAAAGTTTCAGCTCAATTAGCTTTTTTCAAGGTTGGATAAAAGCTCTGCTGAGTGAATAGAAATGTTGCATCTTTGCACATCCGAGTGAATAAAGAACAACTTTCATGGATGCCTTGAGAGTTTTCTGCCTTTCTTTAATTAGATTGATATGAGATGGATAGATAGATAGATAGATAGATAGATAGATAGATA
>ONZH01002901.1:0-18964 GCA_900303285.1 Rhinella marina
TATGTCTGGCTACCCGAGGTCTCTTATATGCCCATATAAAGCGGAAGATATCTGTCTGTAGTCCGCAGAGCAGAGCCCGTTATTGGTGTGGGAAGAGATCGAAATAGATACAATATTCTTGGTAATGTGACCATTTTGACTGTATGTATCCTGCCCAACCATGATAGAGTAGGGAAATTCCAGTGGAGCAGTTCTTGAAGAAGCGTAGGAATGAGGCGGACGTAATTCCATTTAAAAGTGGAATCTAAGGTTTTAGGTAAATTGACTCCTAAATAAGGGAGGTAATAATCCCTCTGTGTAAATCCAAAATTAAGAGAAACTAACTCTCTAACCTGCTGCGGTATATTATAATGTAGAACCTCTGATTTTCTAACATTGATCCGGGGGCCAGAAAAGCGACCAAATGTACTCAGGCAAATCCATTAAGTTGGGTATAGTAGTCAGGGGGCGTGTGATAGTGAGGAGCAGATCATCCGCGAAAAGGCTCACTTTATACTCGTGTGTGCCAACCTGTACCCCTGCTATAATTGGGTTGGTGCAGATCATAATGGCCAACGGTTCAATAGCTAAAGCAAACAGGGCAGGGGAGAGGGGGCAACCTTGACGGGTGCCTCGGGTAATATGGATGGGGCTATTAGTGGGTAGTTTAAGAAAGGCTGTGGGAGTCGTATAAAGAGTCTGTATAGCATACAAGAATGCTCCCGATATACCCATAGCAGACATGACCTGATAAAGATAAGTCCAAGAGAGGCTATCAAAGGCCTTTTCAATATCTAGGGCTAATAAGGAAAAAGGTCTCAATTTCGTATTTACCCATTGGATAATATTACAGACCTTTCTGACATTGTCTGGGGCCTGTCTACCTGGGATGAATCTTACCTGGTCATAATGGATCAGAGTGGGAAGGTATTGGTTAAGGCGCTTGGCTAGGACAGAGGTAAATATTTTAAGGTCTACATTAAGTAGGGAGATGGGGCGATAACTTGTGGGACAAAGAGGATATTTATTGGGCTTAATGACCGTCATCAGCGCAGTAAGCATGTCAGGGGGTAGCGAACCGTTATGAAGGATATAATTACATAAGCCCTTGAGGTGGGGGATTAATATGCCTTTAAATTTCTTATAATATGAAGCGGAGAACCCATCTGGACGAGACGCTATTGCTAAGTCTAATTCCTCATCCGTAACATCATGATTAAGAGTTTCCTTAGCAGACGAGGGCAGAGTAGGGATAGGTAGGGTGGAAAAAAAAGAGGTAATGTCCTCCATGGGGGGATCAGAGGGCGGGGAGGGCAGTTTTTTATAAAAGGCGTGGAATTGTCGGTATATTGTAGCTGGATTGGAAGTAACCCACCCTCCTGTATCTTTAAGTTGATCAGGTTGCATTTTATCAGGTTTATTTGCTAGCTTACAGAATTTAGCCTGTGTCCATCTCAAAGCCTTTTCAGTGCGGTGTAGTAAGAGTGCATCAAGCTGAAGTTTTGTATCTTTAATGGCTTTGGTGAGATAAAGGGAGGGCTGCCTCTGATTAGCTAATTCCAAACGGAACAGTTTTGATTCCAAGTCGGACTGGACTTTAGAGCACTCCTTCTTCGATCTAGAAGCCTCTGCCATGACTACCCCCCTGATAACCGCTTTATGTGCAGCCCAGTTAACTGCAGGCGTAGTGTCTGAGGATATATTAACAGTAAAGAAGTCTCTAAGAGCTGTAGCTATGTGGTCAACAATAGAAGGATCAGTAAGTAGTGACTCATTTAGTCTCCAGGTAAAGGGGCATCTAGATGGGGCGTCCAGATTGAATTCCGCCAGCACCAAGTCATGATCTGACCATGTGCAAGGGACATGTCTGGCATATAAAAGATGTGGGAGGAGCTGTGTGGAAGCTAGAATCCAGTCAATCCTAGTGTAGTGGTGAAGAACAGGTTAGAAGTAAGTATATCCCCTTTGGGACCCATTATGTTCTCTCCAACCGCTATGTCCGCTATGCCCAACTCCCTCATAACCATCCGAAGAGCATTTTTTGATTTGGAGAGTGCGGAGGATATTTAATATCAAATAGTGGCCATGAATTATGACATCTTTAGCAAGATAATTGTATACTTTATTGTGAAAGCATATGGCCAAGCAGATATTGTGGTCCAATTTACTCATGGTTCAACTGTGTAGGGTTATAAAGTATAGATAGAGCCACCTTGAAGTCTGGATGAGTTAGAAGATCTGATAAAGATGAACGAACAATTCTAAACAAATTAATTCTAAGTGAATCAGACTCATTACCAATTTCACAATAATTCATCGCCAAACAAATACAATGTTTTTGTGATTCACTTCAGATACATTGTATAAAAATTATGTCCAACACCATTTTACTGTAAATATTGGTGGGGAAAACTATGGGGGAGGAAGAAGATGAAGAATTACATGGCACTGGGAGAAAGTGGGCAGGATGGCTTGCCCTCATTGGCTCAGAGGCTGAAAGACAGCCTGATTAGCTAATCAGGGCACAGTAGACAGACATGTCCTTTTATTGAGAAAGAAGAATCACCATTCTGTTTCAGCTTCTGATCTGCAAGGATCTCTTGTGGTAGTACCTGACAGAAAGCTATTTAAGACACAAGCCACTAATGTAGCGTGATAGGGACAATATAAGGAGAGTATAGAGAGAGATTAAGAAGATAAAATTAGGTATATTTTAGGGACTTCAATTGGGGAAAGCATATAGAGAGAGTGAGGGAGTGAGGGATAGGCCATTCAGAGTTGTGTGTTTAATATAGCTACAGGCAGCTAGTTCTGCATTACATACCTACAAAGATGGAAACTTGTTTATATTAACTGACAGTTCATAGCATTATTGCCAGCACCCCAATAGCTAATATTCTGCTCCAAACACTAGGAAACTGCACTTTTTTTTTCTTTACAAAAAAAGTGTTTCAATTTACTGTGTGTAATTGAATGCATAGCATATTTTTCAAGATAATGGGTCGTTACAGCATAAGCAATACTATAATATTGGGCTCAGGGCTTGATGAAGCGTGATCTGCGCGAAATGCCTTCCCCTGAGGTTTTTATTCAGGTAAATAAAGGTTACATTTTATTTTAAATTCCAAGGCGCTGGGCCTATTGAAAATTTGTTACTGAAGTCTTCTAAACAGCTGCCTAGCTCTGGAAATGAAAAATAAGGCCCACAAGACAGGAGAAGGCTATAAAAAGGATAGCAAAGCGTTTTCAGGTTGGCATTTCCTAAGTTTGAAATGTAATTAAGAAATTACAGTTAACAGAAGCAGCAGATGTCAAGAGATGGTCTGGAAAACAAAAAAATTTTCAGAGACAGTATTTCGCAGGATTGATAGAAAGGCAAATAAGAACCCCCATTTGACTACAAAAAACCTTCAGGAACATTTGGCAGACTTTGGAGTTGTGGTACATTGTTCTACTGTATAGTAAAACCTGCATAGATTTGGCCTTCATGGAAGAGTCATCCGAAGAAAACCTCTCCTGCATTCTCATCCTAAAATTCAGCGTCAGAAGTTTACAAAAGTACATCTAAACATGCCTGATGTATTTTGGAAACAAGTACTGTGGACCCATGAGGTTTAAATACAACTCTTTGGCCACAAGGAGAAAGGGTAGATTTGGAAAAGAAAGGGCATAGAACTTTAGGAAAAAAACACCTCTTCAACCATTAAGCATGGGGTGGATTAATCAAGCAGTGGCCCCTTGAACATTTCATGGGTAGATTAAGGAATAGATGGATGGATGGGTAAATTTAGGAATGAAATTCCAGCAAATTCTGGAAGCAAACAAAACACCAACTGTACAAAAACTTAAGTTGAAAAGAGGAGGGCTTCTACAAATGAATAATGATCCTAAACACACCACAAAATCCATGATAAACTGCTTCAAAAGGTGAAAGCTAAAGGTTTCACCATGGCCCTCACGGTCCCCTGATATAAACATCATTGCAAATCTGTGCATGCAAAACAACCTGGAAGAATGGTGACAATCCCTCAAACAAGAACTGAAAGACTCTTAGCTGGCTACAAAAAAGTGTTTGCTAGCTGTGATACCTGTTAAAAGACTTGGTACTATGCAACTAGGTACTAACCATGCAGGGTGGCGAAAGTTTTTCTTCAGGCCCTTTTCTTTTTTTGTTATTTTAAAAATATAAAAGATAAAAATTTAAAAAAAATGTTGTTTTTGCTAAAATACAAAGGGAATCTTTAACTGGAAATCATTTCATCTTTCAACTTGCTTAACTGTTAATAGTAACAGTAATTTTACCCAGGGGTGCCCAAACTTTTGCATGACATTGCATATATGTCGGTGTCACTCTGATATTATTTTCTATTGCTGTCATTGTGTTCAAAAGCAGAGAAAGAGCAAACATTTGTAACATTTTAAAAAAAGACTCAATGAAAAGATGTCATATACCAATTTTCAGGCCAATTATGGAATATTTAAGCTATGTAGAATCGATTCAGATATACTGAATTTTTTTAAAAATTCAGTGCATCGGACATTAAACGAATTTCTTGACATTCGCTTATCTCTACTTCCTGAACTTCAGAACTGTTTATTCCTTGTTTTTTAAAGGGGTTTGCCACTTTCTGGTTACTGTTAATCAATGTGTTTCTAACATGATTATTTGACACTTACTAATATAACCTTTGTTGATATTCTGCGTAATTTTCTATATTTCATAAGCCATGTACCCTTGTTTGCCAAGTCTTCTGTCCGCACAGAGTTCTTGTCCATAAGATGGCTGCTGATGAAGGGCCATGTGACCAGGCAAATTGCTTCCGTGTGATGTTTCCTCTGTTCAAATACGCTGCCCCTACAATCTGCACTGTTGGGAGTTCAGTGCAGTTGCAGTGTTTCTAAATGGAGGAGACATCACATGGAGATTCTTTCTCTGGTCATATGACCCTCCATTAGCAGCCATCTTATGGACAAGACCTCTGTGCAGTCAGAACAAAAGATTTGATATACAAGGGGACATAACTTATGAAATATGGAAAATGGCACATAATTTTAACAAAGGCTATGTTAGTAAGTGCTAGAGATTAGCGAATCATGCAAAATTTTATTTGCTGAACATTTGCTGAACTTTTCCTAAGATTCGTATATTCGACGAATAGATTCGTTGAATTTGTGTACAAAATATACGTAATTATATGGCTTTTAGCGAACATTCGCGCACTAATAACGAACGTTCAGGTAAAAAGGTACGCAACCTCTTTGAACACATACGCATAAGCATACAAATTGCATACGAAAATGATGGGCTTTGCTGGAGAGGAATAGTGGAGCAGGAGGAACGCTCTGAGTCTGACCCCTGGCTTCATATGGATACTGTATCAGCAGATGACAGCAGATCATCTGGCTGAAACTGAGATGAGCGAGCCATCCATTCCACTACCTCATCCACTTTCTCCTCCTCTACACTTTTGCGCCTTGGTGGGTTAGCCTGGTGGAAAAACGGCCAAGTATTGCAAATACTACTAGTAGATGCTCCAGCTACAGGTCCTTTGGCACTTCTGCCCTGTGCCACCTTCTCCTTTTTTTTTAGAGCTCGAGGTCTGGCTGGAACTGGACCCCTTTTCAATTCACTCTGTGGCCCTGCAGCTGATCTTTGTCCCTGTATCTCCCTGTCTCTCTCTATCTCTCCCTGTCTCTCTCTCCCTGCCTGATTAATTACTAGCCCTGAACTGGCCCTGCACTTGCCCTGCAGTATCCCTGATATGTGTAATAAGGATTCCCAGAGCAATTACACCCCAATTTTCACAAAACAGGTCTCTGAGTCTCAGAACTTCACACACAGTGTTTCTGCTCGTCTCAGCAGTCGCAGCAGAAGTGATGCGTTACTGGCTTACCGAGCCTGAGCCAATAAGAGCAAGCCCTGCCCACTAGGTCAGGTGACCGCTTTCTTCCCAGGCTTTTGCGCACGATAAACAAACTAACAGTAAAAGTTCGCTAATGAATTGAATTTGTACGCAATAGCGTGTAACTTATAGGGCAACTATGCAGCGAATGCGTACTAAGCCGAAGCAAATCACCTAATATTCGGATTCGCTTCGCAGCTGAAAATTTTCAAGATTCGATACGAATAAACGAATCGACGAATAGATTCGCTCATCTCTGGTAAGTGCCATATAATCTTCTTACCTACACATTGGTAACAAGTAGCCCGAAAGTGGCCAATCCCTTTAAGCGTGCAGCACTATATATACAGTGGGGGGAAAAAGTATTTAGTCAGCCACCAATTGTGCACGTTCTCCCACTTAAAAAGATGAGAGGCCTGTAATTGACATCATAGGTAGACCTCAACTATGAGAGACAAAATGAGAAAACAAATCCAGAAAATCACATTGTCTGATTTTTAAAGAATTTATTTACAAAATTATGGTGGAAAATAAGTATTTGGTCACCTACGAACAAGCAAGATTTCTAGCTCTCACAGACCTGTAACTTCTTCTTTAAGAGGCTCCTCTGTCCTACACTTATTACCTGTAGTAATGGCACCTGTCTGAACTTGTTATCAGTATAAAAGACACCTGTCCACAACCTCAAACAGTCACACTCCAAACTCCACTATGGTGAAGACCTAAGAGCTGTTGAAGGACACCAGAAACAAAATTGTAGACCTGCCCCAGGCTGGGAAGACTGAATCTGCAATAGGCAAGCAGCTTGGAGTGAAGAAATCAACTGTGGGAGCAGTAATTAGAAAATTGAAGACATACAAGACCACTGATAATTTCCCTCGATCAGGGGCTCCACGCAAGATCTCACCCCGTGGGGTCAAAGTGATCACAACCACACAGGGGGACCTAATTAATGACCTGCAGAAAGCTGTGACCAACATAACAAAGGCTACCGTCAGTAACACGCTACACCACCAGGTACTCAGATCCTGCAGTGCCAGACATGTCCCTCTGCTTAAGCCAGTACATATCCGGGCCCGTCTGAAGTTTGCTAGAGAGCATTTGGATGTTCCAGAAAAGCATTGGGAGAATGTCATATGGTCAGATGAAACCAAAGTAGAACTGTTTGGTAGAAACACAACTCAACGTGTTTGGAGGAGAGTGAATGATGAGTTGCATCCAAAGAACACCATACCTACTGTGAAGCATGGGGGTGGCAACATCATGCTTTGGGGCTGTTTCTCTGCAAAGGGACCAGGACGACTGATCTGTGTACATGAAAGAATGAATGGGGCCATGTATCGTGAGATTTTTAGTGCAAACCTCCTTCCATTAGCAAGGGCATGGAAGATGAAACGTGGCTGGGTCTTTCAGCATGACAATGATCCCAAGCACACTGCCAGGGCAACGAAGGAGTGGCTTCGTAAGAAGCATTTCAAGGTCCTGGAGTGGCCTAGCCAGTGTCCAGATCTCAACCCCATAGAAAACCTTTGGGGGGAGTTGAAAGTCCGTGTTGCCCAGCGACAGCCCCAAAACATCACTGCTCTAGTGGAGATCTGCATGCAGGAATGGGCCAACATACCAACAACAGTGTGTGCCAACCTTGTGAAGACTTACAGAAAATGTTTGACCTCTGTCATTGCCAACAAAGGATACATAACAAAGTATTGAGATGAACTTTTGTTATTGACCAAATACTTATTTTCCACCATAATTTGCAAATTAAATTCTTTAAAAATCAGACAATGTGATTTTCTGGATTTGTTTTCTCATTGTGTCTCTCATAGTTCAGGTCTACCTATGATGTCAATTACAGGCCTCTCTCAATCTTTTTAAGAGGGAGAACTTGCACTATTGGTGGCTGACTAAATACTTTTTCCCCACTAAATATATATATATATATATATATATATATATATATATATATATATATAGTAAACAGGTAACATAATCCCATTCATAAATAAATTATAAAATGGTCATTAAATGATTCCTGGAAAATGGATGTTGGCAAATTATGATAAATGACTCAGCTTGGGTCAATATACTGTGTTAATTATTTTCTGGTAATGTGCAGTGAGCTAATCTAGGTAAGTCATTTATAGTTATACATACCTAGAATCATTATGCCTTTTCATTTAGTTTTCTTTCATTGAGCTATAATATGTTATCACTGATATATCTCCCCCTTGAATCTAATAAGACAATTTTATTTTATTACAAAGCCTCCCAGTGGTATACTTATAATGAGGCGACTATCCCTGGCAACAAGTTTAAAAGGCCAACCAAATTAAGAGAATTAATTAAAGTAATTACACAAAGGTTTTCAGGTTGTGTTTTATCTTATGTGTATATAATATAGAGATTAAAATCCTACACTCTTATAGAGTACAAATAACTTGAAAAGGAGATGACAGAAATACTATTTAGTCTGCCATACAAAAATATCTAGAATCAGCAAGGACGTGTCTTAACATTGTAATGTACACGTGCAAAAGAACAGAATTTGGTTTTCAGCTAATTGGGGCTACAGTCTGCACTATGACAATGTAATAAATTTCCACGATCTCCTATCATTATTATAGGCGCTGAACAAATAAAAAGTTAAAATGCATTAACACGATAAATTGTGCCAAATTGCAAACTCATCCTACATAACGGAAACCAGGACGGATGCGTTCTGCTACCCACAGACTTGCATTATGACAGAAGTCAAAATGGAAGCCTTTAAAAGGCATTCCGTTTTGCTTTCCGTCATAATAGAAATCTATGGGCAAGCATAATGGATCCGTCTGGTTTCCCTTATGCAGAACGGAAAAAAATCCTGTCGACAGGACTTTGTTTTTCATCTGGCATAACGGAAACCAGGTGGATGCGTTATGATTGCCCATAGACTTCTATTATGACGGATCGAAACATAATGTCTCTTAAAGGACTCCGTTTTGACTCCCATATTATGGATTCCATTATTTTCCATTATAACCATGTTATAACGGAAAACAAAAACAGAGTCCATAACGGTGATGTGAACTCACCTTTAGGCTCCATTCACACGTCCTGTTTTTCTTTCCTGATTCGATCCTGATTTTTTCAGGACCCATTAAAATGAATGGATCCAGATCAGGATCGAATCAGGAAAGAAAAACAGGACATGTGAATGGAGCCTTAGGGGTATACACCAACCACCAGCACTTTTATGTGAAGCCTATGTCGACAGTGTATATTTTATTGAACTATCTAGTTGAATGAGCGTTACGTGTTATATTTTCACTGAAATTGCATTTAAATTATCTTTTACATTATCTGCATGATCACATGCTGATTATTATTTATGTCAAGTCATTGCGTAGGTCTTCCTTACAGTATACTTTAAAGGGCTCTTCACAACTAGAAGGTGAACATGGCTTAATTTAACACACTCTGTCCTACAGAAAATACAGTTGTGTAGTTCAGAGACAGCAGTGTAGGTCAGTGTTAGAGAAGAGCGAATCATTCAAAAGATTATTCGCCGAACATTCGCCAAACTTTTCCTAAGATTCGTATATTCGACGAATAGATTCGTTGTATTTGCGTACAAAATATACGTTATTATGTGCTATTAGCGAACATTCGTGCATTAATAACGAACGTTCATTTAAAAAATGTACGCAACTTCTTAGAAGACGTACACATGAGCGTACAAATAGCTTACGAATCCTCAGCGTACTATTGTCTACGCGATTACGTAATACGCAGGCACGTACGAGGAGAGGCCGCGGCGTGCACTCCTCAGAGGCAGAGCGAATATTCGAAAATGGCATCCAGACGATCCTCCTCATTTAGCTCTGCTGCACAGCTGAAATACATAGTCCGGCTGATGGACCGCCAGGATTACGATTTACGATGGCACACACCGCCACCCAAACCAGCATAAAAAGGAGGTGATCCAGCAGGTGATCCGAGGCTTGTGCCATCGTTTTGACACCTTGCGGACCCCGGGCCAGATCCAGCGTAAATGGTCAGATCTGAAATCGCCCTCAGAGGCAGTATGTATATTTGAGATAGAACAAGTATGGTGCTGTCTATCCGGCTAAGTGCATAGTACAACCATCCACCATACAATAAAGTGAATATGAGGACACATTGCAGTACCTGTAAAGAAATACACACAATGGGCAACATACTTGAAAACGTTGCTGAAAGGTAAAAACATTAGTGCAAACAATCCAGTGCAAACAATATAGCGCAAATACATTGTAGGTATAATGTAAACATTTTAAATATCACCTACCTAGTCTGCTCACGGACACGTTTAAGTCTCTTTTCTTCTGACGCTTGTCATAGAACTGGAGCAGAGTCCCAAACTCAGTTGCAGTTTGTAATCCACATAGGTAAAATTGTAATCCAAATGGGTAAAAAAAATAGCAGCAAAGGTTCCTTAAAAAACCCTCTTTCAAGGGGCTCCCCAATAACCTGCAAAGGGGGGGAAAAAGGGATGAGGCGCACATATGTGCAACTTGGTTAAAACTTTTTTTTTATGTGGGAGTCCTGACAATCCATGTCCATCTGGGTGAGGACAAACGCAGGGCAACAAAAATAAAAACAAACGCCAACTAGTGCTCACCCTTCAGGTTAAGTCCACGTTGTGGCTCCCATAAAAGCTGCAGGATCCTTACTTAAGGGCCAGCAGGTCCTCTTCACTGCTGCTGGAGCTAAAAGACATGAGAGGGCGCTCCTACCTCATGAAAGCGACACTGGCTGCGGCAGCAGACCCCCACCGACCTCTCAGGGATGGTCTTGGTAGTGACTGGGCGGTCACACTGGCAAGGGCCATGGCAACTTGGGCCTTGCCCATTACCTTGTAGTGGCCAGATCTCCCCGCGGCATACAAGGTGACAGAATCTCCGGCTGTAAGGGCTCTGGTAACGGTCTTCCGCGAGCGGCGGACTGTGCGGCCTGCACCTGCCATGTTAGTTGGTATTGTACCACCGATGGCTGGTACACGAAACTGTTGGTGGTCATCTGTCCCACATGAAGGATCGGTGGCGGTGGCAAATCTGGTATCAGGGGTTCCAGCTGAGCTTGGGATTTCTCCTCAGATCGCAGAGTCCCATCATTGGTCTCATGGGAACACCGAGCCTCTTCTGCGGCCTGGGCCTCCTCACTCCAGTCTTCCGGGGGGCGCTGCAGGAGTAGCTGGTCGCTTAAGGAGTTTCACCCCAGTAGCAAAGGGGCCTTGGAGGCTCTTCATGGGGGTATACTCCACGTAATCCCCTGCGTGGAGATTGTGGCGGACGGGCGGAAGATATGGCCGCTTTACAGAACAGCGGTTTACGTATAATTCTTCCGCTGTCTCCTCATCGCCGATAAAACCTACTCCCCGTTCCACACTGAACCAAATAACGATAACCCCTTTGGCGCTCCAGCTTAGGGTCACCGGACCGTGGGTGCTCCAAAACCTGCACAACCCACTCCTCTACCAACTTTTTGTATTCCCAGAGGGTCAGGGCGTTCTGGGTGACAGCCTCGGGGACCATGGAATTTTGCAGAAGGGAGTAGTCCTTCTGCGGCGGAGCGGGAACTCCTGCCGCCTCCGCCATGTCAGCCAGCGGAGTGAACATCTCAGCGGGCACCTCAACCGACTTCTTAGGCTGCCAGACATATTGAGAGACGTAGATCTTCTCCGGTTCCTTCTCCTCATAGGGGTCGGTGCCCCACACCATGCCTCCTCAGTCAGGGTCTCACTGTGTCGCCATCTTAATTTCCTGAGTTGCCTCGTCTTCCCTGCGTGCTGGAGAAGGGGGCGGAGCTACCAGGGAGGAGTCTGCATCACTAATGAATTGAATTCGTACGCAACAGCGTATAGAATAACTTATACGTAGCAATAGCGTATAATTTATAGGACAAACTACGTAGCGAATGCGTACAAAGCCGAAGCAAATCACCTAATATTCGGATTCACTTTGTAGCTAAAAATTCCCAAGATTCGATACGAATCAACGAATCGACGAATCGATTCGCTCATCTCTAGTCAGTGTGTGTTGAGCAGTGTAATCTGTGTGCAGAAAGCAGCACCAGAGGACTACATGGGACCAAATATGATCCCCTCCTCACTAGTTAATCATTAAATTTGAGTCAGCGCTGTCACCATTAGAGATCAGCAAAGTTTTGAAAAATTTGATTTGGCAACTTCGCCAAAGTCAGCAAAATTTTTTTTTATGTCTTCCAAATTAATTTGTTGCAAATCGCTATAAGTCAGGAATACCCAAGCCACTCTGCGTTAAGGTATGGCTGCACTGCATAGTCCTTCTTCACTGTTAATGGCCGCACAGCTCCTTTACACAGGGGCTATTACTGGTTTGGGGTTTGGCTGGTTAGGTGGGGGCACAATATGCATATTATTGCTGCTTTTGCCTACAAACTCCTGCAGGTTATTTGATAGTAAACACTGAATATTAATCAGCTCGGGCATCCATTTCTCCAAACCCAGCGCTCTCGTGCCCTACAGGTGGAAGCCCTACTTCTGTCATCTGCTTTTCCTCCTTTTCCACATCATCTATTATGAATGAAAATATGTCATCAGGGATATCCAGGTCCTCCTCTCTCTGAATCTTGCTGACTTTTTTAGGAGATAGAGAATTTGAAGAATGATTTGGAAAAAGTAAAGCCAGCAAAAGATGAGGATTGTCATTAGTGTTCAGCGAATCAAAGTCGAACGAATTGACTTCAATCCAAATTTCAGTAAAAATTTGATTCAATGTGAAACTGAATATCCTTGCGCTAAGTGGTAACTAGAGATGAGCGAGCACTAAAATGCTCGGGTGCTCGTTATTCGAGTCGAACTTTTCCCGATGCTCGGGTGCTCGTTTCGAATAACGAACCCCATTGAAGTCAATGGGAGACTCGAGCATTTTTGCAGGGGACAAAGGCTCTGCCTAGGGAATGCTGGGTGAAAACCTGGAAACCTCAGAAAATGATGGAAACACCACGGAAATGGACAGGAAACAGCAGGGGCAGCATGCATGGATGCCTCTGAGGCTGCCTAATCCCACCATTACCCCAAATTCTCAGGCAACAGCCTGGTGGTTACCCTCATGGCAATTGTGCTCACCCAGCCCCATCACCGCCTGCAGGTGACAACACTGCTCATGCTGGCACTGCTGTGCTATCCCCCTCCCCACGACGCAGGCATAAGCCTGACACATCATGGTGACAGCGTAGTGACACCAACAAGTGACCAAGTTAGATTGAGGTAGCAGTCAAATGTCTGTAGGCGAGCCTCCAAAAAATTTGTTTTGGAGTGTCCGAAGTTGACCCTCCTAAAAAATTGTTTAGGAGTGTCTGTAGTTGACCCTTCTGTAAAATATTTTATTTGTTTTCCCTGTTATTAGTTAATGTACAACCCATGGCTGGCATGGTGGGAATATATAGGTTTTGCGTCACAGACGGTCCGCTGCACCGTTACATTTTCTTCATCATTGCCAATTACTTTTTCACTAACTGTTGTCTGGCAATGATAAAGGGAAAGGTGAATCCACTGCGGAAGAAAAGTGTCATCCTCCTACAATTCTACACTTGCTCTCAATTGAAAAGGGGATGTTCTCGCCGTGGCCTTCCTCATAGTGGCCGCTTCTGCGGACGACAGAGGTGGTGTACCTACTGACAGCCTGACCGAACACGATGGCAGACGGGGAGACACTCCCTCATGTAAAATTGTTTAGGAGTGTCTGTAGTTGACCCTCCTGTAAAATATTTTTTTTTCCCTGTTATTAGTTAATGTACAACCCATGGCTGGCATGGTGGGAATATATAGGGAAGCACCCAACTAGGTGCAACGAAGGTCCATCACCCATGCCCATGCTGGCACTGCTCTTCTATCCCCAGCCACACAATGCAGGCATAAGCCTGACACAGCATGGTGGTGACACCAACAAGTGACCAAGTTACATGAGGTAGCAGGTGAGCCACCCAAAAATTTAGCCAGACGCAGCATGGCGGTGACAACAGAGTGACCGAGTTAGACTGAGGAAGCAGGAGGTGAAGCATCCTCCAAGTGGGCAGTACATGAGCGGCCCCAGGGTCAGACTCGGTCAGAGTATGTGAAATGTTAAGGGTGGCCGAACGCCGGGCTCAATGGCGGACCCGTTTCAGGTTATCGATTGTCGAAATGTTGGCTGACATCAAGTTTAGTATCTGTTCTTATCAGTTGCTGTGGCTGTTGGTGGTAAAGTGGTGAGCATAGCTGCTTCCCAAGCAGTTGACCCGGGTTCGATTCCCGTCTATCGCAGGGATAGAATTAAAAAATCGATAGAATTAAAAGAAGAACCAAAAAAAAAAATCAGTACAATATCTATTACGTCTCCTACCCGGGTAAATTGTTTGGAGAGAGGGCCTGTAGGTTGGGGGCAGGCTGGGGGGAAGGAGGTTGAGCTGGAAGAGCCAGAGGAGTGCCCTCTGGGCTAGCGTGTGTGGTGGTGACAACAGCCGGATGTAGTTAGAATGACGACGCAGGACCCCAACTTAAAAATTTAGCATCAACCGGTACAATTGTCAATTATGAGCTCGATCAAGTTTGGCATGTGTTCTATGTATTCTTCTCAGTTTAATACCGTATATGGTAGCTATCCGGAAAAATAGTTTGGAGAGAGAGAAAGATAGGAAAAAGAGGTAAATTGTTTGGAGAGAGGGCCTGTAGGTGGACCTCCGGAAAAATTGTTTGGAGAGAGGGCCTGTAGGTGGACCTCCGGAAAAATTGTTTGGAGAGAGGGCCTGTAGGTGGACCTCTGGAAAAATTGTTTGGAGAGAGGGCCTGTAGGTGGACCTCCGGAAAAATTGTTTGGAGAGAGGGCCTGTAGGTGGACCTCCGGAAAAATTATTTAGAGAGAGGGCCTGTAGGTGGACCTCCGGAAAAATTGTTTGGAGAGAGGGCCTGTAGGTGGACCTCCAGAAAAATTATTTAGAGAGAGGGTCTGTAGGTGGACCTCCTGAAAAATTGTTTGGAGAGAGGGCCTGTAGGTGGACCTCCAGAAAAAATTATTTAGAGAGAGGGACTGTAGGTGGACCTCCGGAAAAATTGTTTGGAGAGAGGGCCTGTAGGTGGACCTCCGGAAAAATTGTTTGGAGAGAGGGCCTGTAGGTGGACCTCTGGAAAAATTGTTTGTAGAGAGGGCCTGTAGGTGGACCTCCTGAAAAATTGTTTGGAGAGAGGGCCTGTAGGTGGACCTCTGGAAAAATTGTTTGGAGAGAGGGCCTGTAGGTGGACCTCCGGAAAAATTATTTAGAGAGAGGGCCTGTAGGTGGACCTCCGGAAAAATAGTTTTGGAGAGAGGTCCTGTAGGTGGACCTCCAGAAAATTATTTAAAAAGAGGGCCTGTAGGTGGACCTCCTGAAAAATTGTTTGGAGAGAGGGCCTGTAGGTGGACCACCAAAAAAATTATTTAGAGAGAGGGCCTGTAGGTGGACCTCCGGAAAAATTGTTTGGAGAGAGGGACTGTAGGTGGACCTCCGGAAAAATTGTTTGGAGAGAGGGCCTGTAGGTGGACCTCTGGAAAAATTGTTTGGAGAGAGGGCCTATAGGTGGACCTCCGGAAAAATTGTTTGGAGAGAGGGCCTGTAGGTGGACCTCGGGAAAAATTGTTTGGAGAGAGGGCTTGTAGGTGGACCTCGGGAAAAATTATTTAGAGAGAGGGCCTGTAGGTGGACCTCCGGAAAAATTGTTTAGAGAGAGGGCCTGTAGGTGGACCTCCTGAAAAATTATTTAGAGAGAGGGCCTGTAGGTGGACCTCCGGAAAATTGTTTGGACAGAGGGCCTGTAGGTGGACCTCTGGAAAAATTGTTTGGAGAGAGGACCTGTAGGTGGACCTCCGAAAAAATTATTTAGAGAGAGGGCCTGTAGGTGGACCTCCGGAAAAATTGTTTGGAGAGAGGGACTGTAGGTGGATCTCCGGGAAAAATTGTTTGGAGAGAGGGCCTGTAGGTGGACCTCGGGAAAAATTGTTTGGAGAGAGGGCCTGTAGGTGGACCTCGGGAAAAATTGTTTGGAGAGAGGGCTTGTAGGTGGACCTCGGGAAAAATTATTTAGAGAGAGGGCCTGTAGGTGGACCTCCGGAAAAATTGTTTGGAGAGAGGGCCTGTAGGTGGACCTCCTGAAAAATTATTTAGAGAGAGGGCCTGTAGGTGGACCTCTGGAAAAATTGTTTGGAGAGAGGGCCTGTAGGTGGACCTCCGGAAAAATTGTTTGGAGAGAGGGCCTGTAGGTGGACCTCTGGAAAAATTGTTTGGAGAGAGGGCCTGTAGGTGGACCTTGGGAAAAATTGTTTGGAGAGAGGGCCTGTAATTGGACCTCGGGAAAAATTGTTTGGAGAGAGGGCTTGTAGGTGGAACTCCGGAAAAATTATTTAGAGAGAGGGCCTGTAGGTGGACCTCCGGAAAAATTGTTTGGAGAGAGGGCCTGTAGGTGGACCTCTGGAAAAATTGTTTGGAGAGAGGGCCTGTAGGTGGACCTCCGGAAAATTATTTAGAGAGAGGGCCTGTAGGTGGACCTCCGGAAAAATAGTTTGGAGAGAGGTCCTGTAGGTGGACCTCCAGAAAATTATTTAGAGAGAGGGCCTGTAGGTGGACCTCCTGAAAAATTGTTTGGAGAGAGGGCCTGTAGGTGGACCTCCAAAAAATTATTTAGAGAGAGGGCTTGTAGGTGGACCTCCGGAAAAAATTTTTGGAGAGAGGGACAGTAGGTGGACCTCCGTAAAAATTGTTTGGAGAGAGGGCCTGTAGGTGGACCTCTGGAAAAATTGTTTGGAGAGAGGGACTGTAGGTGGACCTCGGAAAAATTGTTTGGAGAGAGGGCCTGTAGGTGGACCTCGGGAAAAATTGTTTGGAGAGAGGGCCTGTAGGTGGACCTCGGGAAAAATTGTTTGGAGAGAGGGCTTGTAGGTGGACCTCGGGAAAAATTATTTAGAGAGAGGGCCTGTAGGTGGACCTCCGGAAAAATTGTTTGGAGAGAGGGCCTGTAGGTGGACCTCCTGAAAAATTATTTAGAGAGAGGGCATGTAGGTGGACCTCTGGAAAATTGTTTGGAGAGAGGGCCTGTAAGGTGGACCTCCGGAAAAATTGTTTGGAGAGAGGGCCTGTAGGTGGACCTCTGGAAAAATTTTTTGGAGAGAGGGCCTGTAGGTGGACCTTGGGAAAAATTGTTTGGAGAGAGGGCCTGTAGTTGGACCTCGGGAAAAATTGTTTGGAGAGAGGGCTTGTAGGTGGAACTCCGGAAAAATTATTTAGAGAGAGGGCCTGTAGGTGGACCTCCGGAAAATTGTTTGGAGAGAGGGCCTGTAGGTGGACCTCTGGAAAAATTGTTTGGAGAGAGGGCCTGTAGGTGGACCTCCGGAAAAATTATTTAGAGAGAGGGCCTGTAGGTAGACTCCGGAAAAATAGTTTGGAGAGAGGTCCTGTAGGTGGACCCTCCAGAAAAATTATTTAGAGAGAGGGCCTGTAGGTGGACCTCCTGAAAAATTGTTTTGGAGAGAGGGCCTGTAAGGTGGACCTCCAAAAAATTATTTAGAGAGAGGGCTTGTAGGTGGACCTCCGGAAAAATTTTTGGAGAGAGGGACAGTAGGTGGACCTCCGTAAAAATTGTTTTGGAGAGAGGGCCTGTAGGTGGACCTCTGGAAAAATTGTTTGGAGAGAGGGACTGTAGGTGACGCTCGGGAAAAATTGTTTGGAGAGAGGGCCTGTAGGTGGACCTCGGGAAAAATTGTTTGGAGAGAGGGCTTGTAGGTGGACCTCTGGAAAAATTATTTAGATAGAGGGCCTGTAGGTGGACCTCCGGAAAATTGTTTGGAGAGAGGGCCTGTAGGTGGACCTCCTGAAAAATTATTTAGAAGAGAGGGCCTGTAGGTGGACCTCCGGAAAAATTGTTTGGACAGAGGGCCTGTAGGTGGACCTCTGGAAAAATTGTTTGGAGAGAGGGCCTGTAGGTGGACCTCTGGAAAATTGTTTGGAGAGAGGGCCTGTAGGGTGGACTTCCGGAAAAAATTATTTAGAGAAGGGCCTGTAGGTGGACCTCCGGAAAAATAGTTTGGAGAGAGGTCCTGTAGGTGGACCTCCAGAAAAATTATTTAGAGAGAGGGCCTGTAGGTGGACCTCCTGAAAAATTGTTTGGAGAGAGGCCTGTAGGTGGACCTCCAAAAAAATTATTTAGAGAGAGGGCCTGTAGGTGGACTCGGAAAATTTTTTGGAGAAAGGGACAGTAGGTGGACCTCTGGAAAAATTGTTTGGAGAGAGGGCCTGTAGGTGGACCTCTGGAAAAATTGTTTGGAGAGAGGGCCTATAGGTGGACCTCGGAAAAATTGTTTGGAGAGAGGGCCTGTAGGTGGACCTCCTGAAAAATTTATTTAGAGAGAGGGCCTGTAGGTGGACCTCCGGAAAAATTGTTTGGACAGAGGGCCTGTAGGTGGACCTCTGGAAAAATTGTTTGGAGAGAGGGCCTGTAGGTGGACCTCCGGAAAAATTGTTTGGAGAGAGGGCCTGTAAGGTGGACCTCGGGAAAAATTTGTTTGCCGGAGAAGAGGGCCTGTAGGTGGACCTCGGGAAAAATTGTTTGGAGAGAGGCTGTAGGTGGACCTCGGGAAAAATTATTTAGAGAGAGGGCCTGTAGGTAGTGGACCTCCGGAAAAATTGTTTGGAGAGAGGGCTGTAGGTGGACCTCCGAAAAATTATTTAGAGAGAGGGCCTGTAGGTGGACCTCTGAAAAATTTTTGGAGAGAGGGCCTGTAGGTGGACCTCTGGAAAAATTGTTTGGAGAGAGGGCCTGTAGGTGGACCTCGGAAAAATTGTTTGGAGAGAGGGCCTGTAGGTGGACCTTGGGAAAAATTGTTTGGAAGAGGGCCTGTAGGTGGACCTTGGAAAATTTTTGGAGAGGGGCCTGTAGTTGGACCTCGGGAAAAATTGTTTGAGAGAGGGCTTGTAGGTGGAACTCCGGAAAAATTATTTAGAGAGAGGGCCTGTAGGTGGACCTCCGGAAAAATAGTTTGGAGAGAGGTCCTGTAGGTGGACCTCCAGAAAAAATT
>ONZH01002902.1:0-44424 GCA_900303285.1 Rhinella marina
GCCTCCAGCTGAATTTTTTGTTTTAGGGGGATACCCATACATATGATCAAGGGATTTTTTCAGATTAACTTTTAAATTTGAGAGAATGCCGTAGTTATTTAGGTGGGTATATATTGCTTGTAAGGAAATAGAGGGGTTGGTGGTCATAAGTAGGATGTCATCTGCAAAGGCTGCTGTGGATATGTTCTTGGTCTCCCAGGACGTATGCCTGTCACAGCTGGATCAGCGCGGAGCTTGACCAGGAGGGGTTCAAGAGCCAGGACAAAATAGCAAGGGGGAGAGTGGACATCCCTGACGAGTCCCATTTTTGATCTGGAGGGCATGAGGACAACAGGTTATTCACTCTAACAGATGCCGATGCATGGGAATACATGGCTAAAGTGGCTTGAATGAAGGCCTCAGGGATACCAAAAGCCGACAAGGCATCTGTTAGAAAAGACCAACCAAGCTATCGAAGGCTTTTTCTGCATCAGTGCTGAGGAGCAGTAGGGTGTTGAGGTGGATTTTAGCATAGAAAGCCGCAGTCAATACCCTTGCAGTGTTGTCCTGCCTTCCCTACCCCGCACAAAACCCCACCTGGTCTCTGTGTATAAGGGTGGGAAGGATGATTGCCAAACGATTGGCCAACATTTTGGCCAGGAGCTGAGGTCGACATTTAAGAGAGAAATGGGTCTGTAATTGGAGCATTGGGTAGGGTCTTTTCCTTCCTTGGGAATCAGTGTGATGTGTGCTTGAGTCATATCTCTAGACATGGGGGAGCCCTGATTAGAGCAGCGTTGCAGACTTTGAGCAAATGAGGAAGTAGGATATCCTGAAATGTCCTATAATACAGGTTGGGAAGCCATCAGGGCCTGGGCTTTTACCCATAGGGGTTTGTATCAGTGCTGTGTGTAGTTCCTCTAAAGTGAACGGAGCTGTCAGATTCTGCGCCTGGGATGGTGACACTTGAGGAAGGATAATTGAGTCTATGAAAGAAGATAAAAGGGCCGGGTAAGTGTCAGATGATGACGGAGGGAGAGGTAAGTTATATAATGTTTCATAGAATTCCCTAAATTGTTCTGCTATTGCTGAGGAGGAATATATGGGTGGCCCTGAGGGTGATTGAAGTTGATGAATATAGTTGGAAAGCCTCCTCTGTTTGACTCTAGACATCATAAATTTGGAGGTTTTATCACCATGGGCGAAAAACTTGTGTTGGGAATTTAAATAATATTTAGCTGAGTTGGAGTGTAGAATAGATTTAAGTTCTGCCCGTAAGCTAAAAAGATCTTGTAGCTGCTGATCTGAGAGTGTGCGTTTATGGAGAGATTCTAAAGATTTAATTCGCGTCAAGAGGCCATCTATTTTTTCATTCCTCCGTTTCTTCACATATGCACCTAAACTAATAAATTCTCCTCGTATGAAGGGTTTGTGGGCATCCCATAGTGTGCAATCTGAGACGTCACTAGTATTATTCGTGACAAAGTAATTTTTGAGGGAGTTTGCAATGGAGGCTATGTGGGGTTTACTGCCTAATATATTTTCATTCATCCTCCAGTTAAAGTGACGGGGAGTGGAAGATGGAGCGGAAATGGAAATAGATATGGGGGCATGATCTGATAGGAGAATTGAGCCAATCTTTGCCGCAGTACAGAGCTGGATGTGTTCCTTTGAGATAAAAAGGTAGTCTAGACGTTGGTAAGAGTGGTGAGCGTTTGAATAGAAAGTGTAATCAGTGGTGGACGGATTGAAGAATGCGCCAAGCATCCAAAGATATAAATCCCACATGTTATCCCTAATAGACCTCAACGCTGCTGAGCTAAAGCGGATTTACCAGAAGAGGCGTCTAAAGGTGGGTTCAATGTTACATTAAAGTCACCACCAAACGATGGTCACTCCTTCTTGGAAAGATTCAATAATAGGGAATAGTTGACAGAAACCACGGGCTTGACCCGTGTTGGGTGCGTAGAGATTCACCAAAGTATAAACCTGGGAGCCAATTCTACCCTTGACCAATATAAAGCGGCCCTCCGGGTCCTGTATATGCTGATAAATACATAAAAGGTACATTCTTCTGGAATCCAATGCTTACCCCACCGGAAGCCGAGGACCCCCCTCCACAATGATACCACTGAGAGTAATAGGAAAAGGAAGTTGGGGTAATGGTTAAATTTTAAATGTGTCTCCTGGAGGAATACGACCGTTGATCCAGATTTCTTTAGTAATGTAAAAGACCTGACTCCTTTTGGAAGGGGAGTTAAGCCTTTGACATTAAATGAACAGATGTGTAAATCAGTCATGGTGCAGTAGAGTATGGTCACTACCTTGCTGATAGGTCGCCTCCCCCCAGGAGATTGAGGTCAAATGTAGATTCGGTCTCGGCTCCCGGCGGTGGACACAGGATGGACACAAGAAGATCAAGTTGATGTGTGAAGACTTGTTAGAAAAACAGGGTACCTTGAAGAACATGTAACAAAACATGAAATAAAACATTGTGAAAAAACAGAATCAAATACAAGTATATGTTGTGGCATGAACGATAATGGGGCCACCCGAATAGTGGCATTTGAAGGGGGGAAATAGGTACATTGACCCAATGTTAGTCTTCATAGCACGGTTTTTGAGCTATTGCAAAAATAGGTAAGGTAACCAAAATAGAACATTCTAGAGGTCAGCCCTCCAGACAGGGAGCAAGCCTCAGGTATATTAGAAAGGAAAGGGGAGAAGAGGACAGTGCAGATTTGGAAAGAGGGATATAGTAAACTTGTATAGGGGATACCTGGGCTATAAATATTTCGTTTCTATCCATGTGTATTATCACTATTGTATATATGTGAGCCACATTAAATAGAGATAACAGAGAAAAGGACTGAACGAGTAGGTTATATATCACAGTTTGGTGTGAGCAAGTATTGGTCTAGATAAACAGTAAATTGTGCCAATGTATGTCATATATAGACAAATCTAGTAATTATAAGCTAGCCTTATTTCTTTGGAGCTAACTCTACCCAGATCAAGACCTCAAGTAAAATGACAGACATTGTTAGATGAATTTTTGAAACAAAGTGGAAGAAAAAAACGGTGATAGAGCAGGTAGTGATATACAAAAGGTTAGAGTAGGCAGTTAGATAAGGTATAATATAACCAGGTTATTCATCTGGAATGAGTCTCTTCGGGGTCATCGGTTGTTTTTTTCTTGGTTCTTTGGGCTTTGGTGTCCTCTGGAGAGTGAAGGGTGCTGCTTTGGGAATCTCCGGGAGGTCAGTAATATCTTTATACAGTTCCCAGTTTTCAATATCTAGAGGAGTAATCTGGAGAAGGTCAAACGCTGCATCCAGGTCCGAATGGGTAGATATGGTCAGGCGTCTCCCATCATGGAAAAAGGATAGGCCGAAAGGAAAGGTCCATCTGTAGAGGATTCCATGGGATCTAAGCCAGTCTGTTAAAGGCTTGAGGATTCTTCTTTTCCTGAGAGTGGAAGGAGCAAGGTCCTGGTAAATAGATATGGGGGAGTCTTCATAGACCAGGTTCTGATGTTGCCTGGCTGCTTCCAAAACTGCTGTCTTCACCTGGAAATTCAGGAATCGGCAGATAATATCCCTCGGGGGCTCGGTTGGTTTTGGTTTCGGGCGGAGAGCCCTGTGTGCTCGCTCCAAAACAACTTCTAAATGGTAGTCCGGGCCCAGGAGCGAAGAGCATAAGGTAAAGATGGTGGACGGGATATCTCCGACAGCCACTGTTTCAGGTATGCCCCGAAAGCGCAAGTTGTTCCTGCGGCTTCTGTTCTCTTGGTCTTCAAGGGCATTGTGGATATCATTAAGATGTGTTGTGCATTTATGGAGCGCAGCAGCCGTCGCTTCTTGATGTGTGAGTAGCGCGGCTTGGTTAGATTCCAAGGCCTCGACTCGATCCCCGACCTGGCGTAGGTCATGGCGGAGGTAGGAGAGTTCGTTAAGGACTGGTTCTATGGCTTTGCCTAAGGCCTGATTTAGGGCTCGATCTAGGTACGTCCTGGTGATAGGTAATGATCTATCGGCCGGCAGGTCTTCTTCGCCGCCCTCTGCCTCTAAGGCCTCCGCATGCAGGTCGCTCACCTTGTGAGAAATATTCGGCGCCATCTTGGCTTCCCGCGCGGAGACCGTTGCGGCTGCTTTTTTAATAAATTTATCCATCTCACCACTCGATGGTTGGTTTTTGGAGGAAGAGGAGATGTCCCCCTGTCTGGATTGACCGATTTTCACCATCTTTGTCTTTGATTGCTATAGATAGCTAGTGCTATTGAAGAGCTGTTAAGCAGAGCTCAGCACAGGGCGACCATTCAGATCCGGCGCTAGCTCCGCCCCCCCATAGTAGTTATATTCTTGAACATAGGAGCAGTATTATAGTAGTTATATTCTTGTACATGGAGGCAGTATTATAGTAGTTATATTCTTGTACATAGGAGGCAGTATTATAGTAGTTATATTCTTGTACATAGGAGGCAGTATTATAGTAGTTATATTCTTGTACATAGGAGTAGTATTATAGTAGTTATATTCTTGTACATAGGAGCAGTATTATAGTAGTTATATTCTTGTACATAGGAACAGTATTATTGTAGTTATATTGTTGTTCATAGGAGCAGTATTATAGTAGTTATATTCTTGTACATGGAGGCAGTATTATTGTAGTTATATTGTTGTTCATATGGACAGTGTAATACTGTGCACAATTCCTCTGCTGCCTTCTCTTCAGTTATGTCGACCATTTGCTATATTAGTAATCTGAACCAGAAGCATATTATTTTATAACATGACCCTGTGTCATCTGACTGATTATCTTATTTTTGGCCTTTTTAGCAGGAAGCATATTTAGAGACAGCGTGTGATTGTTAAACTTGTTTCTATTATTAGCTCCCCGACTGCTGTATATCCTTTTTAGTGTTGTGTAGAACTTTGTATAACAGCCTTTTCCAGGGAAATTGGTTGTTAACACAGCTAACAATGGTTTTGTTAGATTTTTACAAACGGCCACGTTAGCCTTGGGACATTAAGCACTGGTAATGGTTGCATCCTGAAGATTATTGCCTTTGTGTTCAGACACTTACTGCTTGCTTTGTTTAATAGCACATGTGCCAAGCTGAAAATGTTTTCAATTGTGCAGAATATCCACTGCAAATAAGTGGACAGTAGTCACTTAACCAATTTACCACTCTGAATGCTATAATTGTCAGGACCAGCAAGTAACGCCAAAGTACGCCAGCACATTTCCGAAGGCTGTATATAAAAAAAAGCCAGCTGACATATGACCCATTTCATCCTTTTCATCTATTCTATCTATCTATCTATCTATCTATCTATCTATCTATCTATCTATCTCATATCTATCTATCTATCTATCTATCTATCTATCTATCTATCTATCTATCTCATATCTATCTATCTATCTATCTATCTATCTACAGTGTCTATTTATCTATCTATCTATCTCCTATCTATATGGACTGACCCTATTGGCTCATATATAGGACACACAACATTTATTCACATGTTATTCACAATGGACTTAGATACACTGGCTCTTTATGTGTGATACTGCTGAGTTGTGTGTTTATTCCCATCATGTGAGATGCTCTCAGCTGAGACATTGTATCTAAGCCTATAATGTGCGATACTGTCTGATGAATCGCTGTATCTAATCTCAATGTATATGATGATCTCTGCTGAGCCAAAGTATATTTATACATGATGCTACTGAAAGGTTGTATCTAAGCCTGTCATGTGTGATACTGCCTGCTGAGCTGCGTATGTAAGCCCATGACAGTGAAGTTATCCGCTATATTCCCCTATATATTAGTACTGTATAATGCACGTAGTTGGGGTCGTGCACTGATAGCTCCTAAGGATGTGATGAGCGGAGAATTCTACAGACATATTTATTTAAGCTGTGGATGTTGGTGAAGGAGGAGAGAAGTCAAGTCCTTGGGATCACTGGTGGAATGAGATAATGATTGAGAGGATGACTCTTCCCTCAGAGGTTAAGGCCGCCTGACACCCAGAGCTCTGTAATCTTTACAAGCCAATATGAGAGGCTGAGGAGGAGGATAAGTGATGGAGGGACACACTCTCTCATTGTATTTGCCTCTTCTCAGGTCAAGGTGTTGATACAAGGGCAGCTGTGCTCATCCGGTGGGAATCTGTCCTGATAACGATCCTTAGGATGGATACAATCCCTTTAATATTACAGCACAAAGAATATCCAAAGATATAGCAGAGCTGAGCGTGTCAGTATCACAATTTGAGTCTGTCTAGATATAGTGCATTATCCCAAATCACAGACATATGAAACTCTGCTCTTCTTATTTTCTTTCTTTCTTTCTTTCTTTCTTTCTTTCTTTCTTTCTTTCATTTGTTTGTTCACTTTCTTTTTTTCTTTTTTTATTTTTCTTCTTCCTCATTCCCTTTCCTCTCCTTTTCGTCTTCCTCTTTTTATTTCATCTTCTTTCCCCTTCTTCCTCTTTCCTTTTTATTCTTCCTTTTTCTTCCTCTAACTTGTTTCCCCTCATTTTTCTTCTTCATCTTCTTCCTTTATTTCTTCTTTATTCATTTATCTTCCTCTGTTTTTCTTATTATTCTTTGTTGTTCTTTTTCTTCCTCTTTCTTTTTCTTTCTTCGTCTTCTTTCTTTCTTTCATTCTTTCTCTTTCCTTCATTCTTCTTCTTGTTTGTTTTTCTTTTTTGTCCTTCTTCTTTGTTCTTCTTCTTTTTTATTCTTCTCCCTCTTTCTTCTTCCTTCTTTTTTTTTTTTTACTTTTCCGTCCTCTTCCTCCTATCAGTATTTAGATCCTCATACAGAAACCATTATATCTAGACCAGGTTTTATCTAGACCTTGATCCAGGGCAAAGGTTCAGTTTTTTATCCTAGCTTTATATCTGAATACCGTGGACAAGTCAGAGGGGCTTGCTGCCTCATCTCCCTGCCCCCTAGTTGGATCACTGTAAAAAATGTCCAAATGAAAAAAAAAAAAAAAAAACCTTTAATATATTTCACTGAGACTACAGATGAGCCAATCTTCCTAGATTCAGTTCGTTTCTGATTGGCCAAATTTTTCTAAAACTTCGGTTTGGGTCTGAATCTATTTGTTCTGAACTAAAGTTGCTCCAATTGCCCTGGAAATTGGTATATAACCCCCTCCAGTCCTCTAAAAGTCAAAGCTCCTGTCTCGTTTTGTTAATTTTTTACAAACTTATTCTTTCTCCCTTGCCTGTACCCTCGGTCTGATACAGCGTTAGCTGTAACTTTATCTACTTTTATCGTTGCTGCAAACTGCTGTTATTGCGTGGTCACAACTGATTGCAATTACCTCCTTCCTAGTGGTGACAGAACACTACTGATTGCTTATGCACTGGGCGCATCGTTCTATATAGATAGCTCATCTCTAATAGAGACACATACTCTTTTATCCATAGCTGTCCATAAGACTGTAGATTTACCAAAGACATAGCACAAAGAAATAAAAGGCTTTACAGATTTAGCTCTGCTCCATCTATCCATATGTCGTGTGTGCACGATCGTCACTTCAGTAGCCCCTGTAATTTCTACATATGAGAAACACAGATAACACTAACACAGATGGAGTCACATCAAACTGCAGGAGAAGCCAAACCTTTTATAAGATTTTTATAAGACTGGCAAACCTGCTCGGAAGTGGAAAAATAACTCCAAGAGTCATTAACTTGTTTCTGATGGAAAAGTCTCCTTCACCAGTAATGTATTAATACAATCCATTAAGCTAGCGGTTCTCCTGGCAGTAAACAAGCAGAGCAGATGGCACCTCCAGTCTTTATTAATTTGCGGACGGGCACGTGGCTTGGCATCTTCTTTCATGTCACTGAGCTCCAGTAAAACGAGACCTGCTCTAGCACAAGGATGATGATGTGGCTTAGACTGGAAATGTTCCTACAACCATCACACTGTTGTAAATCCAAGAACAGAAAGGGCCCATCACCGGGTCTGATGACAGGTGAACAGGAGGATACTGCCATGTATGTACCAATCTGTCCTCCAACGGTGGGTCCTGCTGCACTACGGCATCGCTGCCAATGTCGCTTTGTTGCTACTTCTGATGGAAGTTGGGCTGGTCCAATCTATCAAGGATGGCAAACCAATTGGGCTCAGCATCGGTGTTACATACTTCCCAAGGGTGGGCTATTTAAACAGGCTGATGTTTTCCACAGTTGCCTGTGATTGGTTTTCCTGCCTTACTAGCTAGTCTTGTGTTTCTTATCAAATGAGTGTGGAGTTGAGTGATTCCAAAATTCAACAATTCCTTGTACAGAGATACATTTTCCGATAACACGGGTTAATTTTCCACCAAATAGAAAGAATACTAAGTCGTCCCGACTGATATCAAGGGAGAGAAGTAAGTTTTCAAATGAATCATCAGTCATAATATTCATTACATTCATCTTTGACACTACAAAAAAACGTATTAAAAATCCATGCTCTCCCATTGCATGGACAGGTGAAGGGCACATTGTAATCTATTATTAAGCATTGGATAATGTCATTTGGAGGAATGTGTTTTGGGCCCACATGCATATTTATTCCACCGCTTGTGTTTCATTTTCATACTAATTTCTGAATTCTGTTTTTTTAGGTTTCTTGTATGCAATTTATCAATGCACTTCTGACCTCTCCAGAGGATCTGGACTTCAGGATACATCTGAGGAACGAGTTCTTACGATGCGGGTTGAAACAAATATTACCTGTAAGTAAAAATGACCTTTTCCATCTGTAATAATCAGTCCATCCATAAACGTAAGATATCTCTTCTGATCACCCTACACACATGCATGCTTAACTCAAGCATCAGCTTTCCATTGGAAGAGAGAAGGTAACCACAGTCAGACACCTGCGGTACCGGCTTATCTCTCCAAGAAAAAAATATTGGGCAGTTGAAATCTAACATCTACCCGATCATCTACCGTCAGAGGAAAGTGGGAGGACCACATATGCAATGGATAGTAATCTGGTCCTGAAAAATCTGTGGATTTGGCCAACTAGCATATAATGTGTGTTGCCAGCCTCAAAGCACATCACCCCCCCAGGCTACTGAAAACAATGATCCACCTTGAGTATCTATTTATGTCCAAAAGTAGTGGAATCTACTAGAGATGAGCGAAGCTGTCAAGATTTGTTTCCTTTCGGGTTTGCTGAATTTTTTGAAAAATTTGGTTTAGGCACAAATCGATTCGTCCTGAACCAACAATAGAGAGCCAGCAGATGTTAGACATTTTTCATATATTTTCCTCTCTCTAAGCTTTGTGTGAATCCAAACTTTTTGAGAAATTCGGAACGAATCCCAAATCCTTAGAATCTACCATAAATGTAATGACTATTGAGGTCTCTTGCAAGGTATTACCTTCTATAGTTATACCCCATGCAGTTTGCATGGGTTACATGTCAAGGGGCTCCCCATCTCAAGCTTTCATATGGGCTTCAATAACCTTTAGCTTGACCTCTCTCCAGCCACCAAAATGTTTGCATAGAAGGGGGAAGTGTGAAATCAAAGGATCATGATGCCAGGACGGACAAGAGGAGAAAATGAAGGAGCGGAACGTCTACAAGGTGCTTTACACACTGGGCTGTTCTGTCCCAAGTTGGTGTGTTTTGATGCAAGTCTGATCATTAGAGACACAACAGATTCAGCAAGCAGGCCAGTTTTAGCTATGGGAAGGTCTTAAGCTGAGGAAGGGATTTCCACTGACCACCAAATACATAGAATGTTTGAAATAAATGGTTGTACATGTGTTTTTGCAATGTACTTTTGGTAAGTTATGGGCACAGTGATCCATGAAGGGGTGGCCTCCACTCCTGAAATCTGTTCATCAAGATTATTACTTTCCATGAGTCCCCCTTTAGCCATAGTGGAAAGTTGCCAGAAACAGCAGCTTTGACTCTCTCTGGCTAATCGATATCTTGATGAATATTGATTTAAGTAGTTGGTATGTAATACTATATGTCCCCTGTCCTGGCCAACATAACAAATGCAGCCAGATGATGTTTTGAGGGGTTTCTGAAATCTGACCCATGGCCATCAGCTTGATCAGCTTCAATATAAAAAGGTGTAGTGAAGAAGGAGTCCCATCAAAGTATCTCCAAAGTTGGAACTTCCCTTTGAGTTTAAAGGGGTTGTTCACCCATGGTGGCCTCTAGGGCAGATCCCCAAGTATGGTCAGACATGTGGAGGGAATTATACTTAACCAATACCTGCTGTTGAGTTCCAGGTCCCTCGCTTCCCCCTAGGCCACTGCAGCTCTCCATGGGTCAACATCTGGTTTGATACAGGTCAGCGGCTCCTGCAGTAGGGGTGCGTCTCTCATGCATCATGTCACTGGGTCTTCAGCTTGAGAGACCCATCACCTGGGTCATGAAATGCATGGAAGACCCATCACCTCTGTAGCCAGTCATTGGCTGCAGGAGCCCCTTGACCTGCATCAAACCAGATGTTGACATGGAGAGAACTGAGAACTTCAGCAGCCAGGGGGAAATAAAGGAGCCAGAACCCAACTGCAGACATCAGGGTAAGTATGGTCCATCTGCAGGTCCAGCCAAGCTGGAGGATCTGATTAAGAGGCCCCATGGGTATACAACCCCTTTAAGTTATACATAAAATAACAAGTACCCATGAAAAGATGCCATCTCAAAAGGGATGTGGCTACTGTATAGGGACTACAGGGCCATCACTTGCATCAGGACCCTGAGAGGACCCTAAAACAACACCAGTATTGGTAGGGAACCCTGTTACAGACCTCACATCGGGGCTCAGAAGGTTGATATTATATCTCTACTTCCCAAAAAGTATGTTTAATCTGCAAAATAGACAAAACATAACTGCACAAACAGCTTGGACAAATAACCAATAAGCACAGTCTGAGTTATTAGCTGCCGCCGACGTTATAAAATTAAACTTTAATGAAACGGAGAGAGAAAAAAAAACTTTCCAGTCATATTATGTCGTCCTCGTTAATTGCAGCCATTTATATCCCATCTCTTTACTGGAAGTGCCATAGACTCCACACAGTATATTATTACAGCCATGGCCCGGCATAGCATTACATCCAATGTATCTGCAGCGGCTGTGGTGTGTAAAGCACCTTGTAGATGTTTCACTCCTTCATTTCCTCCTCTTGTCACCTTCCAGTAAATTAAACCGACTTTAAAGAAATATTAAAATAGCCGTCGTCTTCGTAACTGAATTATTTCTTTTTTCTCTTGGTGGCCCAATGCTCAGGGGATAAATTAAAGCTCATTCAAGCAGAGACATGGCAAGGACAGTTGACAGCCTCGGGTCAGATCCCAGCTGAGATTTTCATGGCAGCGACTTTGAGTTCACTGCACATTTTCCTTAAACATTATTGTTTTACCAGCGAGCGCGCCGAGTCGACAATTTAAATTGAGTTGACCATAAAATGGTCTATTTCCTTAATTGAATAACTTGGGGATATATTTATGCCTAATGTGTTTGGTGTCATATAGACTTTTGCTCATGTGTAACAGCTTTGCCTGTGCGCTGCTTTCAAGACTCGAAGCCACTTGCCGGTTCTGCGATTCTGAAACACTTAACTTCTTCAGATAAATCGAGGCAATAATACAGAATTGCCCTCTGAAGTTTCTTTTCTTTTTAATCCAATGGAAAACAACACCTTACAGCCTTGCCACCAGGTTATGTACTATTTGACAATTTAACTATTACATTTTAATATGTAACATACAAGCCCCCTCCCCCCAAAAAAAATAAAAAATCTTGGGGGGGAATTTATCCAAGATCAGTATTCTACGCTGGAATGTCCTCCATGTGTCTAAACAGAAATATACAGCAGCTTGGAACTGCTTTAGATTTCTGTATTCATTTATACCAGAAAACTTGTGAAAATGAAGATAAATGTGCGGGCCCAGCTGGCCCGCTCCTCCCACCATAAACATGCCCCTGGCAAGAGCAGAGGAGAAATGCGACTTGAAACATAATTTTGTTGCAGGGGCATTTAAAAAGTTGCAAACCCAGGGTTTGTGACTTTTTTACACCAGAAAAGTGACATGCCATTGCCTTTATAAATCTAAATTCCACCTATAAAATCCTATAGCATAATAGACCTATAAGCATCATAGACAGGAATGTGTCTATAATGGGGCAGAAGGCGTAGTTTCAACCAAGCCAGTGTGCTCAAGGAGGCCCAAACAACCCTCTGACGCATTGGAGGGCACCAGTATTATATATGGTGCATGGCTTTATTAGAGATTTTGTACTGGAGATTACGAGAGAGAAGATACAATTTTTGATAACAAAGTTGATCCTTTAAATAAACAAAAAACACGCAAACAATATTTTTAATATTTACCTTTGTGCTCTTTGATTATAAATGAAGTGGATATAGTAATGTGAATAAGATACCATCAAACATCTGCCATTAAGAATAGGCCACCACTATCTGATCAGTGTAGATCTAACACAACATATCCCCAGATCAGAACGCAGAATTAGTCCAGGGCCCAGACCAGAGCCTTATATCAGAACAGGAAAAAAAATTCAGACCCTAGATCAGACCCCAAAATTAATCAGCCAGCTTAGGTCCCAAAGACCCTAGACAGACTTCAGGGCCGAACCCCTAAATACATACAGACCCATTATATTAATTTCAGGCCCCAGAAAAGACCCTAGATCAGGCAAACAAACAAAAAAAAGTCTTTTTTTTTGGGGGGGGGCCCCATTTGTAGTGAATGGTTTTGCATACGGGCCACAAAAAAAACAAAAAGGCAAACAACAAAAACAACCGAACAGACACTGAAAAAAAATATGTTCATGTGCATGAGCCCTAATGCAGGTGATTACCTATAATCATCCAATACAAGATTTTTTTTATTTGTTAATATGGAGGAGGTAGGCTATGATTCCACATTTAGTGCCTTTCCCCCCCCCCATTGGTTTCAACCATGGCAACACCAGATATGGTGTAATATGTCCCTTCTAAATATGTGAATGTATCCGGACGTATTTCACAGCCTTGTGTACAGAACAATGATAAAATAATAAAAAAGTAATAATAAGAATATGTTCTCCTTTTATTTTTAACATCCTTCATCACCACTAGGGACGAGCCAATTGATCACACAGAGGAATGCTGTAACATCTAGCGAAGTTACCAGGATCATCAGCCAAGGATATTCATTAAATTAAACTCCCCTGATACATTACTGGGAATCTAGAAGAAAAGCAGTAAATCCACCGATATTCCGCTCATTGTTTTTTTTTTTGTTTGTTTGTTTTTTATTTAAATGTGAAAAGAATTGCTAAATTTTGCAACATTGCAGAATAGTTGGTTCCTTTTAATAACGTCTCTGATATTAACGTGTAAATAATTGATCTGCATTTTAAAACATCTGTCAAGCATCAATGAAGCGGGTTACATTGTTTCTTTCAGTAATTGACGGCTGAGTGGCGGTGCGCGTGAAAAAATATGCAAACTGAATTCAGCAGATTCTATCCATGCATTGATTTGTTGGAAATTGAGATCCTCTCACTTCCTCAAAAATACAAATATACAAATATAATCAGAATCGATGCCTAATTAATGAAAGAAATGCACAGAACTTCAAAAATTAACATAAATGTTTTAACATTTCTTAAAATCAACCACAACTTTTATTAAATATGTCGAAAGATAAAAACAAAATGCATCCGAGTACCATGCCATTTTCCATTACATTATATATTTTGTGACTTTTTGAAAATTAGAATAAAAAAAAGTTAAGTAATAGTGAATTTCTTATAATTCAGTTTGAGTCCAATTCAGCGGACTTGACCATCAAATTCGATTTGGATCCAAAAACATTCTACTTAGATTAAAATTGCTCTGACTGCCTTAAAAAGTCTTTCTTTTTCTCTTGTGCCCATTTTTTCCCTATAACTCTCTCTATTTGAATCTCTCTCTATATGTATATCTCATTTTCACTCTTTAAATCTCCCATTTTCTCTCTCATTCCGCTAATTTTTTCTCTCACTCACTCTCCCTAATTGATTCCCTCTAATCACAGAAAATTTGGTTTCAGTAGAATTAAAATTCTTTAAAAAATGTTTAAAAATTTCTGAATTTTACAGTCGGCTCACTCATGACTGTTAGGTAATGTCTATAATGGTGGCAAAAAAATTAAATTTTAATTAATTTTTAACTTAAATTAATCTAATAAATTTAATTGTAATAAAATTACAAAAAAGTAAGTGTTTTTTTTACCTTCTTACCATAATGTTAGAATAAATAGTGATGAGCGAGTTTTTTAAAATTAGTTTTGGGTTCAAATGACCTGTCACAGTAGCTAGCAGTAAACCTTGAACTACCCATCCTACTGTCCCTACCTACTTGCACGATCTGCCCTAGGCAGTGGCAAACAACTGGTCGACAGTCCCTTCCTAAATAAGTGCTGGGGCCTAAAAGAAGAAACAACCTAGTGACAGATAAGTAACCACACTATGATACAAGTAGAAAAAACTAGCCAGGTCAGACCAGGGGAGACCAAGATAAACCAAATCAGAACCAGTAAATCAAAGCCAATACCGAATGCAGGAGTCAAAACCAGGAGAGCAATCAGAGTAAAACCGTAAACTGATGCCAAACCTGGTCAAGTTAATTTTTTTTTCTCAATGCTTCCTTAAACTATGGAAGAAAAGAACCTCTATAGGTCTCTGTATGGGTTCACATGTATACATAGGTAAGGTAGGACCCTATATATTACTACTCGTGCTATATTATGGTGCCTCAAAACTTGTACAAAGAACTAATACAGTCCTCAAAGTCACGTCTTATACATCTTCATTCCATTCCAATTTCTGTATCTTCTGATTTTTCTCCATAACCCATAAATGTTTTAAACTCATATATCTGACATCTTACTTTACAGTAAAGCCGAATATGCTTTTCAAATGTATTATTCCTTTTATACATTTATTGTGCTTCTTCTGGGTTTTATGTTACTTTGGTCTTTGACCATGATACCGTTTTTTTTTCAGCATCTAAAAGAAAAAGAAAATGATGAGCTTGATATCCAGTTAAAAGTATTTGATGAGAATAAAGAAGATGACCTCCTGGAACTTTCTCACCGCCTCAGGGATATCCGTGCTGAAATGGAATATCCTTCTTGAGATACTCTATTAAGCTAATTGTCCATGTTATCAAAGGTCTTTTAGGGAAATATTTGCCTTATGTTATGTTCATAGAAAAGTCAGTCATCAAGTCCCATTCTTATAGCAGATAATGAGAGTAGTCCAGCTAATATTGCACAAAATTTCCAAGCAAGGCAACTTTTTTAAAATGTGTATTTGTTTTTCCTTTTTTTGGCCCAGTTTGCAGACAGGAGAGAAATTGGGTGGTGTAATATGGACATATTGAGTGTTTTTGAGAGTAGTCCTGCTAATATTGCACAAAATTTACCAACCAGGGCAACTTTTCAAAAATTTCTCTGTTTTTGCTTTTTTGGCCCAATCTGCCGTCAGGAGATGAATGGGTGGTGCTATATAGACATATTGAGTGTTTTTTATGGTTTGTACTGCCTGATATCAGACATTTTCTGATTTTTGGAAGTACTTGTTCTCTTAGAAACTGTATTGAGGACCCCTAAGTACGAAATACACCTAAATAGCAGTTGGCAGTTGGTTCACTAACTGTCAGTGTCAGCAAGGAATCTGCCCATCTCCTGACTGCCTTATTCATAGTTCCTCTTCTGCTCCAGACTTACTCAAGTCATCATGCCCAAGGAGCGCCATTGTTTGAGGCAAAAAATACATTGAGGACAATATTCAACTAGTCAGGCCACATGCAGTCAACTAGTCAGGCCAATGGTTATATGAGCAGTAATATATAAATACTCCCTAGGCATATAACCCAACAAAATGTTGGACTTTGCCAATAAGGGGATCTTCTTGAATGTCTATAAGGACCATGATCTGGATGGAAAAAGCCACTTTTTGAGTCAGTCTACCTGAAGATTAGTCTAGACTGACCTTGATTTGTGGTGGCTTCAATACACATGATCTAGTGCAATAGTGCACATAAAACACTTAGGACCATACATATAGGGTTTGGAATTTTTATAGATGTCCTACCTTTGGGACCATCATGAAACAGTAGAACAAATAGGTAGCCCTTCACTGCAGTACTTTACACAGAAATATCTATACAATGGTGGCTATGTCTGGTAAAGGGCATGACAGGACCAAGAGGTCGTACCAGGTACAACCACAAATTAGTGAATTTTATTGCGCCCAACGAGTGCCGTTGATCTGTGAGTTAGATCGTTTGCCATCAAAGATTGATGGAAAGTCTTACATGGAGGCCATCAATGTAAAATCTTGGGAAACCCCTTTAACAAGTTGATTTTGAAGCCAAATGTTACATCAGGCTTTAAAAGTGGCTATACAACATTGGAATAAGGTTTTGGCAATTTTGGCAAAACCAGTTAACAGGTTAGGGTGTGTGTAATACCCAACTGATATTCGTTTGAGATATGGATCAAGTAGGTTGAATGTCAACATGTCAGATCCATTGTTTTAGGCTGATATAATCTACTGCCCAGGGGCGGATTGGCCATAGACCCTACAGGGAAATTTCCAGATGGGCTGATGCCCAGGAGTCCACTCAAGCACTTTTGATGGCCACAGGCCAGGTACATAATGATCTGATTCTCAATGACTACAGGTGCCCTGTTGTATTTGGTTCTGCTGGGGCGGTATACTTTGGTTGTCCCCACCTACTTGTTTTGGTCTGTCTTCTGTCAGTTTGAACCCACCCACAACATGGGGAACACTTTTAGTTTATTTTCCAGGGCCACTTTAAGTTCCCAATCAGCCCCTGCTGCTGCCAAACATCTCTCCCCATTTAAAATACACACATTTGGCCAAAATGAGCAAGTATGTCTACTGGGAGTTTGTTGGAAACAGGAGTGGTGGCTGACAGTTATTGAAAGTGTATGGCCACCTTACATTTTTTAGACTATATATGTACAGCTTCAATTTTGTGTTTGCTTGGTCAGACAAGTAGACACCCACCCTGAATTTTAATCTTGGATTTTTTTTTTTATTGTAGCTTTGACGTATGCTCATTCAAATTTGCTATGAGACATCAGAGATTTCACTCGTTCCCCCAACCACGCCCCCCCTCCTCCTAGTTTTGAGATAATCTCTTATTTTCATGGTAGCATGTAGCCACAAATCTAAAACTTGAAAACAAAAACCCTGCACAGTGAATAATCTTAGAAATACAATCACCAGTGGATAGACAACTGTGAAGGAAATCAATTTAGATTGTATCCTGTCTATGTAAACAGGAAGAGCTGATAAGCACGGATCAAGGTATGCATGGAAATATATCCTCAACTTTACATTGTGCTAGCAACTGAACGTCTCAGTGTGAAACAGGGGATAGGAAGTAAAGCCTCGGAGTTATCCACTTTAACTTAATGAAAGGAGAGCCAAGAGCTATCGAGTCTTCACAGTGTAGACAAGAGCCAGCTAGGCAGTACTGGGAATATGTTTAGCATTGATCTCACAATGAGAAGACCTAGAGGTCCACGTATAATTTATTTGTAATACAAATTGTAGGACGCCATGCAGGAGGATTAGGGGAGATTTGTCTGTATTAAAATACTTCATACAGAGTTTAAAAAAATCTACACAAAATATTAAAAGTACTCAAAAAATATGATAAGTAATTTAGTTGACATCACTAAAAAATTTATTCTGGGTGACAATTATGAGCTCCGTTCACTAAGAAGAATGTTACATTATTTGGGATCCCAAAAAGTGTTATATAATACCAGTAAGCCCAAAGTCAACTCCAACTGGGGTTGTCTTCTACTAGACTTTTTGTTCTTCAGGAGTCCTATCGTTGTGTCAGATGTTGGACCCATGAGAGTATTTGTCAGTTCCCCAAAGGGCCAACCCAACCTGTGTTTGGTCAGCAGTAGATACAATGGGCTTGGTGCAGTAGTGGACATGATGGGATCATGTATGGTTGGCTTGGACTTATATATACAGCTAGATCAGGTCTTTAGCTTTGTGTATTCAGTAATAGGTGCTTAGTGGAAGGGTCTGAACTTTTAATGTCTTCTCATATATTTATATTCAGCATTAAGAATTTATGAGGGTGAGAAGTACAAATAACCTCTCCTGAATAAAGTAGTCAGAGGGTGGCCCAGTTCTCGTAAATCATATTACAGGTACCTTTATTGAGGGTGACAACCATAATTGCTCCATTTTAACTTCTAAAGATTTGTCAACAATTAGGTTGTATCTCTAAGACTATATACTCTAGAGTGACAAATATGCTTTGTTACTCATAGATGTCAAACAAAATTTTATTGCTTTAAAAATTAGGGAGATTTTCTGAGTACAATTCTGGAGCACATGGTTGAACTGGACTGTGTTATCATCATTTACTTCAACAGTCCCCTACTACTGCTGTTCTGATGCTGCTCCGGTGGCTAGTGCTCTCCAATTCCAGGTTCTAAATTGACACACACAGGCAGTGGCATACAAAGAGAAGTAAGGGCCCCATAGCAAGGATCACACCAGGCCTCCCACACAGGACAGAAGGGTTTCTGCCTAAACCCTTTTCAATGACCCTTTGGCCATTTTTCCACTGCCTCATTTGCTAAATGCTGTTCCTTTAGAGACTGAAGTCCTGACCAAGTTGTTACCTCCAGTAGAAGAGGAGATGATCCCAACTAAGACTGGGCCCCCTCTTGCCCTGGGCCCCATAGCAGCAGTTGAGTTGAGCAAATATTTAATATTTTATTTTTAAATAAATATTTTATTAATTTATTTTTTTAACCATATGTCCCTTTTTTTACAAAAATGATATTCACATAAACAGTCCCTTCTAACTTCCCTTAAAATATTCACAACTGTTTGTGACCGTGTGCCAAACTGTAATTCCCTATGAAGATGCCAACAAATTTAAAGGCCTGGAATGGCTTATAGTGCATAAAAGCCATAAGGCTATGTTCACACTGTGCCTCTGTATAAGAGATATGCAAGGACATATATATTAAACTGATGCCTCAGACAGATGACAACCAATGGCCCCGAGGCACGTCCCCTCGCTATTGGCACGCCCAGTACCCTATTTGATAGACAGCGCTAGACTTACGAGTCTAGCGCTGAAATCCCGCGCATGCGTCTTAAAATATCCACTGGAGCATGCGCAGTAGCGCTTGCAGTGTTTACAGTGTTTGCTACTGCGCATGCTCCAGTGGATATTTTAAGACGCATGCGCGGGATTTCAGCGCTAGACTCGTAAGTCTAGCGCTGTCTATCAAATAGGGTACTGGGCGTGCCAATAACGAGGGGACGTGCCTCGGGCCCGGGGGGCGGTGATGGAGCGGTGCTCCAGAGGAAAGAGGCCGCCCCCGGTGCTCCGATGGCTCATTTGCATATGTTTTCTAAGTTAAATATCTACGCAACCGCTGCGCAGAACTCTGCATGACAGGTATGATTTTAAAGTTTGTCACTAGGTCTTGTAACCTATGTATTTAAATACATAGGTTACAACCTAGTGACAGAGCCTCTTTAATATGCACAACAGGAGCTCTCCCAGTATAACCATAAAACGTATCTCTACATTATACCTGATCTCTGTGTAGGCTTCAATCCTGGTTTTGGCTCATAATAACTGATGGCAATAACTGCTAAATTACTGATGTGTGAACCAGCCCTAAGTAACCAAAGTTCTCCAGATTTTTATGATTTTTAAAGTCTGTTTAAAGCTTCAAAAAGTGCACTCTGTCCAAATCTTGGTCCTAGAGCTGACAGACCTCTGATCTGTTACAATGTATAAGTGCAGGTAAGAGATATCAGCCTGGAGTCAGCACAGGCAATATATTTGTGTTGTTGCTGTGTTTATTAGACTGATACATTGTAACACACAAGCCTCCTATCTGTATGGGACGTTTATGCACTGGTTGGTCCACCGCTGTCTATTTCAGTCCCATAGAAGAGCCTGGAGTAATGGACATGTGCAATACTGCTTCATTTATAAGATAATCTAAGTGGCCATTGGGATTGCTGCATTCAGAACCCCCCCTGTCCTGTATTAGGGCCCATGCACAAAAATATTTTCTTTCCATGTCTGTTCCGTTTTTTTGTTTTTTTTTGCAGACTGTATGCGGAACCATTTATTTCAATGGGTCTGCAAAAAAGGAAGTAACCCGTGTGCATTCCGTTTCCGTATGTCCGCATTTCCGTTCCGCAAAAGAATAGAACATGTCCTATTATTGTCCACATTTTGGACAAGGATAGGACTGTTTTATTAGGGGCCAGCTGTTCCGTTCCGCAAATTATGGAATGCACACGGACGTCATCTGTATTTTTTTGTGGACCGCAAAATACATACGGTCGTGTATATGAGCCCTTAAGCTAATGAATATTTTTTGGTGGGACAACCCCTTTAAGCCCTTTAAGACTGCAGAAGTGCTCACATTCCAAGGCCTCATGCACATGACCGTGTGTCGGCCGGGCCTCGTGCTACAGACCGCAAATTGCAGTCCACAATGCACGGGCACCGACCGAGGGGCCGCCGCCTGTGGATCGCAGACCCATTCACGTGAATGTGATCCGCGATCCCTGTCCAACTATCCACACCACAAAAAAAGTAGTGCATGCACTAATTTTTTGCGGTGCAGAGGCATGGACAGAAAACACACAGAACTCCGTAGTGCTTCCGTGGGCTTCCGATCCGTGCCTCCGTTCCGCACCGCATCTCCTGGATTGCGGGCCCGTTCAAGTGAATGGGTCCGTATCCATCATGTAGGGTGCATATGGCCGGTACCTGTGTATTGCGGACTCGCTGTTTGCAGGCAACAATATGGCCACTGCCAGGCAGCGGCTGTGTGCATGAGCCCTAAGAGGTGCATCACAGCTCCAACAAGGCGTCTATTCAATCGCCCATAGAACTCTAATTCCATCTGAATGAAATTTTTGAATAATTGCTAATAAAAAAAAAATCTTGTGTTTTGCATCCGGATGAGAAAGCAGAAGCTGGTCTTCAACTTTTTCTCTCCCAAGTTCTCTTTTATCTCTTGTCCCCATTGTGCAGGAGCTACATGCTCACCCATTGTGTCTGAACCTTCCTTGACTCCATATTCACTGACATTAATGAAGTCTACCATCTCCTCTACAATATGCTGAAGGACACCGCCTCCGAACCATTCCTCCTATCCATTCTGCAGCATTTTCTACTCATCCGCAATGACTATTACATCAGGTAGGACTCATTGTTTCCACTCTCCCGCGTTCATTCAAATTAATAAAAATCCTATAAAAAAAGTCCTTGTAAACAGGTACGGCATTATTATCCACGGCCACCCTGAGCGCAGCCAATAAAGACACAATGTAGGTGACGAATGTTGGTTTGAAATAATTAAAAAAGCTGAAAAACCTTGTAATAAACCTAAAATTTAACATTTTAACACCTGTAGTCACTGTGTACATACATTACTTATCCTGTACTGGTCCTGAGTTACATCCTGTATTATACTCCAGAGCTGCACTCACTATTCTGCTGGTGCAGTCACTGTGTACATACATTACTTATCCTGTACTGATTCTGAGTTATGTCTTGTATTATACTCCAGAGCTGCACTCACTATTCTGCTGGTGCAGTCACTGTGTACATACATTACTTATCCTGTACTGATTCTGAGTTATGTCTTGTATTATACTCCAGAGCTGCACTCACTATTCTGCTGGTGCAGTCACTGTGTACATACATTACTTATCCTGTACTGGTCCTGAGTTACATCCTGTATTATACTCCAGAGCTGCACTCACTATTCTGCTGGTGCAGTCACTGTGTACATACATTACTTATCCTGTACTGATCCTGAGTTACATCCTGTATTATACTCCAGAGCTGCACTCACTATTCTGCTGGTGCAGTCACTGTGTACATACATTACTTATCCTGTACTGATCCTGAGTTATGTCTTGTATTATACTCCAGAGCTGCAACCATTATTCTACTGGTGGAGTAAAATTGCAATTAAATGATGTATCCTACATTTACCCTGCGTTACACCTTTCAGTATACTCCAGAGCTGCACTCACTATATATGTAATCAGTTACTCTACCTACAGAACTACAGCTCTCAGATATGCAATTTATGTACACAGTAACTCTAGAAATTTTTGAATCACAATGATAATTACAGGGAGAAGGCATGGTGGGGCTTAAAGGGGTATTCCCATCTATGAAAATGGGTTATATTACATGGATATGCCCCCATTGTCTGATAAGTGCGGGCCCCACCGCTGTGACCCGCACCTATATCGGCCACCAGCAAGAACTTTCCCCTATCCCCTATATATTTTCCCATGGGGCTGATGGAAATAGCGGAGCCAGTGCTGTGCTGTTTTTGGTTGCCCCATAGAAATGAATAGAGGGTGGCTGCGCATGCGCGGTGTGCCCTCCACTACTTTCAGGGCTCTGTTCTCTGCACCTATCAGATAATGGAGGCATATCCTGGCATTGGGATTCTGAGATGACAATACCCCTCTAATTCCTCTTTGACTTTTTACATTTTTTGTAAAGCAGTCAGAATTCGCACCTTCGGGTGCCGCTACATTTGTCCTTGCCTTACACCCAGCCGTACTTCATAGTCAGGTGGATGAGTTATTCAAGTCATATCATAGCATTCTGGTTTCCTTCACATTTAGTAATTCAGCCTCTGATCTATATGTATCTATCGGGGGAGCTGATGTTAAATACCGCACATTGTTGGAGCGCTTGTGAATTCCGCACATTGTTGGAGCGCTTGTGAATTCCGCACATTGTTGGAATCTCTGCTTTCATCTTCCTTACTTCATCAGAAAGCCATTAGGCTGGAGTTGTAGTTTGGAGTAGGTGGAAAATGCTTCTGCTGCTATCCACCCATTCATAAGGTTAAAAAATCAGAAGCTAAATGTGAAATAAGTGCCATAACTGTCACCGTCCTCGTGCATGTGAAGAATCGCAGCCGTTCTGATGACAAAACATTGATGAGACGTGTTCTACAGACGAGGGTGTCCACGAAGAACCCCAGATCACCTCCTGTGTTTTTATCATGAAGTTTCCTTGGGCTGATTCTGTTACTTATAATCAATCAGCAACATTTTTTATAATCTTATGATGCTCTTGGCACTTTTTGAAAAGCTAGGATATGCTCCCATTGTATGATAGGTGGGACGAGAGGTGGGACCGACACCTACAACTAAAACGGAGCGGGGAAATGAATGAAGGGCGCACTGCACATGCAAAGCCGCCCTCCATCCATTTCAATGGGGCCACCAAAAATAGCCGAGCGCTGGCTCAGCTATTTCTGTATGCCCCATAGAAATGAATGGGAGCAGGGGCCGCTTGTGAGCGGTTCGCTTCCATTCACTTGTATGGGAGCAGTTGGGAGCAGCGCTTGGTGGTAGATTGACCCCCGGGAAAACCAGGGTCCTCCAGCCACAGCTCTCCCCGCTCCGCTCTCCTTGTAGGTGCGGGTCCTAGAGGTTGGACCTGCACCTATCAGACAATGGGGGAATATACTTCCTTTAAAATGTCACAAAAATGTCACAATCTCATTCTTGTAGGGGGTAGCATCGAGAGTTATTTTTAAAGGTGCACCACATTTGATTTTATGTGCAAATAAAAGGGACTGTATTATAGGTGCAGGTCCAACCGCTGGGACCCGCACCTATATCGAGAACAGAGCCCCGTATGGTGGTGACTGGAGGATTCCAGTCCGGCCACCACCAAGCCTGCTCCCGATAAAAATGAATGGGAGCGTACCGCTCATGCGAGGCCCCCTGTTGACATTCATTTCTATGGAGCTGACTGAAATAGCCGAGCCAGCGCCACATATAAAAAATGTATGGAGGGCGGCTGCTCATGCCCAGTGCGCCCTCCTTCACTTTTCTGAGCTCCATTCTGGATATACAGTACAGACCAAAAGTTTGGACACACCTTCTCATTCAAAGAGTTTTCTGTATTTTCATATGAAACTATGAAAAATGAAAATTGTAGATTCACACTGAAGGCATCAAAACTATGAATTAACACATGTGGAATTATATACTTAACAAAAAAAGTGTGAAACAACTGAAAATATGTTATATTCTAGGTTCTTCAAAGTAGCCACCTTTTGCTTTGATTACTGCTTTGCACACTCTTGGCATTCTCTTGATGAGCTTCAAGAGGTAGTCACCTGAAATGGTATTCCAACAGTCTTGAAGGAGTTCCCAGAGATGCTTAGCACTTGTTGGCCCTTTTGCCTTCACTCTGCGGTCCAGCTCACCCCAAACCATCTCGATTGGGTTCAGGTCTGGTGACTATGGAGGCCAGGTCATCTGGCGTAGCACCCCATCACTCTCCTTCTTGGTCAAATAGCCCTTACACAGCCTGGAGGTGTTATTGTCCTGTTGATGATGGTCCAACTAAATGCAAGCCGGATGGAATAGCATGCCGCTGCAAGATGCTGTGGTAGCCATGCTGGTTCAGTATGCCTTCAATTTTGAATAAATCCCCAACAGTGTCACCAGTAAAGCACCCCCACACCATCACACCTCCTCCTCCATGCTTCACAGTGGGAACCAGGCATGTAGAGTCCATCCGTTCACCTTTTCTGCGTCGCACAAAGACACGGTGGTTGGAACCAAATATCTCAAATTTGGACTCATCAGACCAAAGCACAGATTTCCACTGGTCTAATGTCCATTCCTTGTGTTCTTTAGCCCAAACAAGTCTCTTCTGCTTGTTGCCTGTCCTTAGCAGTGGTTTCCTAGCAGCTATTTTACCATGAAGGCCTGCTGCACACAGTCTCCTCTTAACAGTTGTTGTAGAGATGTGTCTGCTGCTAGAACTCTGTGTGGCATTGACCTGGTCTCTAATCTGAGCTGCTGTTAACCTGTGATTTCTGAGGCTGGTGACTTGGATGAACTTATCCTCCACAGCAGAGGTGATTCTTGGTTTTCCTTTCCTGGGGCGGTCCTCATGTCAGCCAGTTTATTTGTAGCGCTTGATGGTTTTTGCGACTGCACTTGGGGACACTTTCAAAGTTTTCCCAATTTTTCGGACTGACTGACCTTTATTTCTTAAAGTAATGATGGCCACTCGTTTTTCTTTACTTAGCTACTTTTTTCTTGCCATAATACAAATTCTAACAGTCTATTCAGTAGGACTATCAGCTGTGTATCCACCTGTCTTCTGCCCAACCCCATTTATAAGGCAAGAAATCCCACTTATTAAACCTGACAGGGCACACCTGTGAAGTGAAAACCATTTCAGGTGACTACCTCCTGAAGCTCATCAAGAGAATGCCAAGAGTGTGCAAAGCAGTAATCAAAGCAAAAGGTGGCTACTTTGAAGAACCTAGAATATAAGACATATTTTTAGTTGTTTCACACTTTTTTGTTAAGTATATAATTCCACATGTGTTAATTCATAGTTTTGATGCCTTCAGTGTGAATCTAAAATTTTCATAGTCATGAAAATACAGAAAACTCTTTGAATGAGAAGGTGTGTGCAAACTTTTGGTCTGTACTGTAGGTGCGCGTCCCAGCGGTATAAGACAATGGGGACATATCCTAGGAATGCCCACAACCTGCACTTGACCTCTGCATCAGTCTATTGACTGATTGCCAAAGTCTTGTGTTGGTAGTCACAATGTAATCACTGCAGGTGGGAGCACCAGTACATGGAGAATTTTTCGGTTAAGTAATAACTTTATTTTATCACATTCCCATTTTTTTTTTAAATGCCCAGGATGACCCCTTTAAGGGTTGTGATTGTCCCATTGTGATTACTCATCCTTTTAGAACATGGTGCACGTACTTGCAATTACTGGCTTCGCTCTGACATTACAACGCACGAGGTTCGTTCGTGTTTGCAGCAGTTTTTTTCTCTATTCTTCTCTTTTTTTTTTGCAAGGTCATGTTAACGTGTGCTTGGAAATCAATAGGTCCTGTTAGTTTTTACATAAACCAATTCTGTCAACAAAAGAAGGCACGAGAAAAATCACCTTGTTTTTTTAATGATGTGGAGAAGCTTTATTGACAGCAATGTAATAACCGGGGATGCGAGATATCGCTCATATGTGCAGCATCAATATTTATGAGCAGCACCAAATGGATTATCCTTCTATTTAGGATTTTAAAGAGACAGCGTCTTTTCTTTTTGCATAGGTTTCCGGGGGGTGGGGGGTGTGCAAGGTTCGGTGATGCAGCGGGCCATCTCATCATTGACCCAAATTAAACTGCAGTAACTTGCACCTAAATCATGGGAACCACTCATGTCCACTCTGTCTTGAAAGGGCATTTAGAGCCAGGACTAAGACAGCAAACTAAATGTTTGTCCCAGGAATGAAAATTTTAACCCCACTGTAGCTATGACTGAATTCCCAAGTGCACAATCATAAGTGCAATAGAGCAATCTTTAAACGAACATGAACCCTAAAAATGAACGATCCAAGTTGTCAGGAGATAATCTCACCATCACTGGATATCAGTCTGCAGCACCTTCCTGAAGCAGTCTTGTAGAGGTCCTACAGGGAACAAATGGGGTTAATCTCCTGCTGATCTGTTCCATTTAAAACTTGAGAATGGTTGAAGGGTGGGGCTCAGTTAAAGGGTGGAAGTTTATAATTTTTTTGTCCTGCTGCAGCCAGTTGATGAGATTATTGAGCTCACACAGCCCTCTAATGATAATGAGATGACTCTCCAAAGATAATGTGGGGACTCTGGTGACGCAGCCCTCTAATATTAATGAGATGACTCCAGTGACTCAGCCTGCTAATGATAATGGAATGACTCTCTAAAGATAATGCAAGGACTCTGGTGGCCAAGCCCTCTAATCATAACGAGATGACTCTGATGGCCAAGCCCTCTAATCATAACGAGGTGACTCTGGTGGCTAAGCCCTCTAATCATAACGAGATGACTCTGGTGGACAAGCCCTCTAATGATAATGAGATAACTCTTGTGACCAAGCACTCTAATGATCTGAGATGACTCTACTGACACGGTCCTCTAATGATAATCAGATGACTCTTGTGACCCAGCCCTCTAATGATATGGGATGACTCAGCTGACATGGTTTTGTAATGATAATCAGATGACTCTTGTGACCCAACCCTCTAATGATGTAGAATGACTCTGGTAACCCAGCCCTCTAATGATATGGGATAACTCAGCTGACATGGTTTTCTAATGATAGTGAGATGACTCTTGTGCCTGAGGCTACTAATGCTATGGGATGACTCAGCTGACATGGTCCTATAATCATAGTCAGACGACTCTTGTGACCCAGCCTTTTAATGATATGGGATGACTCTGGTGACCCAGCCCTCTAATGATACGGGATGATTCAACTGACATGGCCCTCTAATGACAGTGAGATGACTCTAGTGACCCAGCCCTCTAATAATATGGGATGACTCAGCTGACATGGTCCTCAAATGATAATCAGACAACTTTTGTGACCCAGCCCTCTAATGATATGGGATGACTCAGCTGACATGGTCCTGTAATGATAGTGAGATGACTCTGGTGGCCAAGCCCTCTAATGATAATGAAATTACTCTACTGCCTCTGCTCCATTCTGCGCAGCAAAGCTGAAAAGCAAGCTGCAGAACAATGAAAGGGTTAGCCTAATATCTCTGCCCTAGTGCCGGTTGTGACAAAGTAAAACATTTTGCATTTGTTACTAAAATAGTAGTCACATAAAGAAATCCAAAATTTCACATTTTTCTTAAAATATACATGCTTTTAATTAAAAAAAAAAAAAATTACTTGTCATTTGCCATTTTCTGATGATATTGTCCCCTTAAAGGATTCCCCACACACCCTGGAGCTACCTGATTATTAAACCTAAAGCCCTAACATTTAATGAGAAAACCAATCCTGGCACAAGATTAAGACTTCTAAAGCTCTGCTGTAATAAGGAAGCCTCTTCCTGTCGACTTGGGCTATTTTTATCCGCTCAGAAGCCGCACAACAGATTCAGGTTCCAGTTCCATATGCAAATGGCACGTCGTCTTAATGCCTGTTGTAAAGTAGCATTCATTCCTCCAAGACATTTGCAAAATAACAATAGGGACAGATGTGAATTTTGAATATTCAAATACAGTCATCTGTAGATACTGCATTGTACGCACTGAATAACATTTTTTTTCTGCACCATAAAATGAGTTTCCAGCTTTAAGTGTCTATTTCTCCTGACTATTGTATTTTTCTTTTTTTTTATTATTATTATTTGCCCGCTAAGGACGCCAGCTGATGGGGAAATGTGCAGCACCCTTTATCACTGCCGACTCCTCCACCCCTTATGCAAAGCGTATCTGGTCCTCAAGAACATATGGCTTTGCATTGTCTTAATACTGAATAGATCATTTGAACTGGATGAATGCTGTAGGTGAATGACATTGTCATGTCATGTCATTTGATTTTACATAATCAGCAAAGTTGAGTCGTCTTTTTTTCCTGTAAAAAAAAAATTACAATAGTGGTGAACACTTACGTGGGATTGTGCTTCTAAATGTGTTCAGCTGTGGCGTCTGATATTTCTTTTTCTCCTTAGAAATATTTGGTTGAAAATGGATTTTGTAATATAAAAAAAATGGTGACATTTTCTGATTTCCACCTTGTCCTGATCACCTAATTACCATAATAATAATGAACCTATTGTGCTTGCTCTGGGGTTGCCACAGTAACCTTAGCAGACAGATGTTTAAGCTTCCTGTCATGTGACCTACATTCATGTTGACACAATTGTATCAGTCTAAGTCATGTCACAGGATGTCCAAGATTGTTTTCTCATGCTCCCGTGGCAACCCCAGAGCAAGCACGATACATACATTTCTCCAGAAATAAGGAGTGGATTTAAAAAAAAGTTTTATTAGCTGTTTTGAATTCCTGTGTTAGGAGCCTAATGAGATAAAACCTTTAGGGCTCATGCACATGACCATAATCGGCTGCATCTATCAGTCTGACCATGGCTCCTCTGACCTGGACTGGCTGTATGATATGATATCAGCTCACATGTGATCAGGGTGGGTGCTATTGTACTGTGCTCACATCATCATGTGAGTAAAGTACAATGGCACTTGTAATCAGATACGAACTGCCAATCAATTCAGCTCAGCGGAATTATGCCTGGGAGAGGCAGCTGACACACGGACCGTGTTTCCCAGGCCCAGGGATTACAGTCATGTGCATGAAGCCTTAAAGGGGTTATCCAATCATTACAATGATGCCCAGAATGCATGGGCCCCTCGGGTGACGCTAGGGAAGCTGGTCATTGGCTGTTCCCCCGTCACCGGATGTTTTTAGCTGCTTAACGGGGAAATGTGGTGCATGTAGGGAATCCGGAGGGATGTGGGTGCTGTAAAATAGGCAAGTACACTCTAGAGGAGGGGCCTGGGCATTCTGGGGTCATTATAGGGATTGGATAACCCCTTTAAATTGTTCTCCCACCATCCAGTGCTATCGGATATTGTTAAATTCTGAAGTCAAGTGATATTTTGTGGTTGAGAACAGCACCACATCCCTTCATTCTCACAGATAAAGTCATATGACCTACAGGACACCATACAGGGGGTCCCTCACTTGCACTGGGGAAGCTATCCTGATATCCCTCATTGCAGTTTTCAGATACCACCAATTGCCTAAAGCTGCTCACATTGAAGTGATATGACTATAGGTTTTACACTTACAGTTGGACCCTGTGATTTGGAAGCTCATGCCACCTTACAGATTTATATGGAGGTGGCACTATGGTGCACTGACTATAGATTCTGTCCTGCCAGTTGTCATTGACAGTTATGTGGATGGCTCAGGTACAGTTTTAGTAATAGGAACCAGGACACCCAAGCGGCACCTCTGATTCATTGGCATTGCTTGGCTCAGAAGTAAGGCTTATCTTCTGGAACCAGTTCTGGTTACATGTTTATCTCTCTGGAATACATACCACATGCACAAGGTGTTATCCTCACTGTTAACCATTTATGTTCCCTCTCAGGCCTCAGTACTATAAGGTCATAGATGAATGTGTTGGACAAATCGTGCTACAATGTGGAGGAATGGATCCCGACTTCAAATACAAAGGACGGCTGGACGTAGATTTCACTCATTTAGTTGGTGAGTGCCAATGACGCCTGGCTGAACTACCTTTAAAGGGGTTTTCCAGGACATAAATATCTGATCAGTGGAGGCCTGACACCCTGCACCCCAGTTTGAATGGGGCAGGAAGCACAGTTTAATTCAAAGCCTAGTGGCCGTACCGGATTACGCAGCTCAGCTCCCATTCACTTCAATAGGAGCTAAGGTTCAGGAATCTGGCACGACCACCACACTTTGAGTGGAGCCGCTCTTCCTGTTCCATTCAAAGTGATGCAGGGAAGAGATGATTGGTGGGAGTCAAGGGTGTTGGACCCTTACTGGTGGATTAACGATAGGTCATCAAAAACAGGAGCCTGGAAAACTCCTTTAATGATTGACATGGGTGCAAGGAGTTCCAGCATCACTGCTGCCCCTGGAGGTGCTGTCATTGTTTTATGAATGGACCTCTCTATGTTCATTTTTTATTGGAACTATCACCTTTGCAACTGAGAGCAAGTCCTTAAAAATCATGGTACTGCAGATTAGCCGGCTGTCACCTGTAAGTGCCATAAGCAGAATATTGGCACTGTCCATGGCAGCCAGTGCTCTGTGAATTGACAACTAAATAAGACTTCTGCTTGTAAATGTTGCAATTCCAATAATAAAATTGTATAATACAATGTATAATACTACAATCTCATCATAGTCCAGTTGTGGGACTTTAAATCCTCCTACAGGCAATTTACTCCTCGTGGTGCCATCATCTAAATGCAAGTGCTGTTTTTGGCAGCCTGGGTTCTATGAATGGTCAGCTCAATGTTAATTTCGTTTGTAAATTGTGTTAGAAAATTGCTGATTTTTACAAATCCCTTATACGGTCCAGTTTACCTATAATCCTGTTGCAATATAATCCTTTGTTTCTTATTCTCTTAGATTCCTTGGTGGACAAAGCAAAAGTTGAAGAGAGTGAGCAGAAAGCGTCTGAATTCTCCAAGAAGGTGAAGCCATTTATCATGGTCATTTAAATCCCAGACAATTGGTTTTCTGTGATTAGGACGTTTTTAGAAAGCCTTTTTTTCCCCTCCCGGGATGGAGACAGCTATTGATTTGCTGTTTGAATCAATGTTTGGCTGCATTTTAACGTGATCCTTGTCAGTATCACAAAGGTCAATATTGATGTATCAGGTTGGACGCGGCCGCTAAGTCGGGGGAAGGTTGTATTATTTTAACTAAGATCTGCAGCTTAAATACCTGAGCACATTAAGTGCAATATTCTCCTGCGTGCTGTCTCCTGGACTTCTAATGCAATATACCATCAATTGATCAGTTTCCCTCACTTTGGGCAGTAGAGGTTTTTAAAGGGGACCTTCCACCTCCTTTTCCTCCATGAAATAAACCTAAGAGGTTGGACCTCAGAGTTTCTAATTCAAGTAAACTCTATTCCATTACTTTTGTCCAATTTACCTCCAACAATATGATATAAAATGTGCTTCAATATAAAAGAAACCAAAACACAAGGACAATGCAAGTATCCCCAGGAGACATGGCTTCCCTCCTTTGTGTACATTTTCAACATATGGACACCTTATGTAGCTAAAACAGGTTACTTACAGATCTGTCCACCCTTACATTTTGGCAAATTTCATTAAAGGGGTATTCCCATCTTAGACAATGGGGGCATATCGCTAGGATACGCCCCATTGTCTGATACTTGAGGGTCCCACCACTGGGACCCGCATCTATATCGAGAACGGAGCGGGGAGCACTGTGCCTGGAGGAATCCGAGTTTCCCGATTCCGTCCACCACCAGGCGCAGCCCCCGCTGCTCCCATAGAAATGAATGGGAGCACACTGCGCATACGCTCCACCGCTCCCATTCATTTCTATGTAGTCGACGGAAATAGCCGAGCCAGCGCTCGCAGTGCGCCCTCCGTTCATTTCCCCACTCCGTTCTAGATATCGGTGCAGGTCCCAGAGGTGGGACCTGCACCTATCAGACAATGGGGGCATATCCTAGGCCTATCCTATCCTTCCTAGGGGAATAACACTTTAAGGACTTCGATTTCTCAATATACAAGTTTATTTTGTAATTGCAATGAGCTAGCGAAATCATTGGCATCCTGCAATTTGGATATATCGAGACAAGACAAAAAGTACAGAAGGAGACATCTGTATTTGTCATGTGATTGGTTAAAACATGGACCAGCTGCTTTAGATGTGCCTCAAAACTCAACCAATCAACCAACCCATAGAACAGGCCATCAATTTAGTCTTCAAGACCATTGGTAGGCTCCATATGGAAATCTTTAGGGTTGCCCTTGCTCACCAGAGTATCCGCATGTCAACTAAGGCTCTGAAGGCCACCTACAACAAGGCCCAGGAGGTCCAAGTGTCCCCTTGATTTTCCAGGTTATTAGTTATTTACAGTTAATTCTACAGTATTTGACTTGGTTGGATTGAAGATTGGACACAATTATGGAGCACAACCAAAACATGGGTCATGAGGCCCATAAGTATGCTCGTGCTGCCAAGGTTTACCACCCTTAGGGGTTGGTCTTTAGGATTTTCTATGATGGAGTCCAATACCTAGAGGCAACAACTGTACAAAAAAGTGTAGAGTTGCTTCTCTAGTAGAGGGTGCTCAACTTCTACCTAAACCTCTCCAACTCCTTCCAGAAAGATTTCCACCCCTGACATTTAAAGACAAGGATATTAGTCTTTCACTTGAATGAGGCTAGGTTGTAATTCTCAGATATTCATATTGATGTGCCATCAATGTCTGCTAGAAACCCTTTAAAGGGGTCATCCAGCTTAGAAAAGCCATTTTTATATACTCTAATGCCATGTTAATAGATGGGGAGGGGTCTTCTGATTAGAAGTAAAGAGTGGTAACAAAGAGCATCTCTAACTCTGGAGGACCTATCCTATCCTGCCTTAAACAGACAACCCATTAATTTGTATGAGCACCTTGTAATTCTTAAGTTCCCAACTGGTGGCACTACAGGGGAATTAATCACTTACTGACAGACTATCCTACCAAATACGGTTGATAGAGGTGGGCACTTTGTGATTTTCAAGGGATTTTTAAGCCTTGTCAATTGTATCAATGGTCTTATCCTTGAGAGAATCTGGGGTCACTGTTTCTAATTAGATGTGTACACAGCACCCTACATGTCTACACTTGCCGCAGTACTAAAGAAGACACAGCATCTAATGAGCCCCGAGCGTGGACTGAATACAAACACCTCTGTGAGTGACATTTGGAAAAAGCTATTTTAAAAAGTGACATCTTTGAAGTATTTCAAAGAAACTTAGATGTTCAGTGGGAGCAGTCGGCACAGCGAGGAAATAGTACTTTTACGGAGGCTGGAAGCTGCCTTGGCAAACAATGGATGACATAACATTTCCAACTCTAGAGTGGCTTCCAACTGGGATTGTTATATCACTCTCATACACTTTTAGAAGTTAAATCTTTTCTTTTCAGATTGGAGAATCGGAATCCGATTGCATCAAAACATCCAAAGATCAATTTCTGAGACACTCGTAACGTAGGGTTCACACTGAGAGAAGATTCATCCGCAAAAATCTGAAGTCCTGTTGAGAAGTTTTTGTTTTGTTGATCCGACCAAAGAATAGAAACGGGAAATATGATTTATTAGATGGAATATGTATTTATCTCAAATGCTATTGTGCTGGACTAGAATGGCCGCGGACCTTAGATGCAAAGATAGTAAAATGAATAATATAGACTATTACAGGCAAATATCAGATTTTAGCATGAATGATCTTTCCTGAGGCGGACACTTGACAGATATCTTTTGAAAAAATAGATGTCTTGTTATTTTTGACTTATCAGCTGCTCTTAGGTTTGTTGGACATTGATAAATAAACGCTTTTAAAAATGGACGTGTTCTCAAGTAACTTTTTAGCTGGTGTAGGCCATAGAGAAGTACTAGAGCAAAATACTCTTTAAAGAAGAACTCCCGCAAAAAAATTTTATTCCATGTACTGCTAGAAATATACATGATGTCATCTGTACTGAACGTCATTTTCTTACCAGTGTCTGTATTTGTGAGTTATATCTCTCTGATGTTTCTCATCTGTGTCATGTGACCAGCAATCAGACTCACCAACTCACACAGCATCTTATGTGTAGACAGGAAGTCTATTTCTCTATGCATTCCTATGGGAGCTTCACTCTAAGTCTCATAGGAATGAATAGAGCAGTAACTGGCTTCCTGTCCTGAGTCAGTTGTAGGTCAGGGAGTTGGTCACATGACCCAGCTACAATAAGAAAAGAGAGGATAACTCAGAATTACAGTCTCTGATGAAAAGATTGCATTCACTACAGATTATATCATGCACCTTTCTAAAGTCAGAGAATAAATTTTTTGTGGGAGTTCTTCTTTAAGATACACTGTCTCCATAGTTAGTTATAACCCTATTGAGATGCCAAACTTATCTTGAAGGGTGGTGCATTGTAGTAGAGGACGTTGTAGGAGGATGCACCATTAGAAATATATTATTGTAATGTCTCAGCAATTGGTCATCAAAATGACCAAATGTCTCCAAGTTAATAGACTTCTCTTTGATGTCTACGGTCATCCTACATAATTATCCATGGGCAGTTGCGTACATAGAGAAGTAAGGGCCGCATAGCAAGGATGAAACCAGACCCCCCACACATGACAGAAGATGGACTGATCTTAGTCATTATACATCTTAGAACACGTTACAAGGTCATTTGTAGGACAATTCCTTCTTGTTCCTCGTCTAAAAGTTGACCAGTATAGACAACCTCCAGTAGGTTTATGACATAAAAAGTATTTTATACCAAGATTATCATTAGAATAGGTTCACATTTACCAGATCCAGCAAGCTTTTCAGTCCGAGAACAGCCTGCCGGGGTTCACTGGATACAGCCTAACTGGATATTGCAGTTCACTGCAGGACTCCTTGGACTATATTTGGATCTGGCCATTTTACGGCATGTGAAAATTTTTGGTTGGACAAAAACCGTTGCATGCAACGTTTTTTGTCTAGTGGAAAGCCAGCATTTTACTGGAAAGCAGCCCGATCCCTGCCGAATCCGGTGAACTCCGGCAGGCTGTTCTCGGATTGAACAGCGTGCCAGATCCGTTAGATGCAAATGTGAACCAATCATTTGGTTATTATATAGAAGCCAGCATCACTTTAGTCATCCATGAACTATTATGTACTGTACTAGCTATAGTATATATGTATATATATATATTATAAATCAAAACTGTCAAACAAAAATACTTACAAAAATGGTAGACTTTTCAAGAAAGTATCAGAACATATCTTAGTTTTGTAAAACTTGACTGGTCCTTTTGGTAAGATACATTCAAGATTGTCCTCTTAGGTGGACATGGCTTGGTATGTGTGGCATGAGATGACCAGCTTTTTAAAACAACAGGATTTTGCAATATAGTATCACAAGGTTTCTATGCTACATAGTAGTCATCCAATGCTTGTGCTGTAACTTGCAGCCTTTCAACTTTCGACTTAGTATTTTGTTTTGAGTTGGTTTCATGAGAAATTGGCCTTAAAGAGGTTCTCTGGGCTGAAGATAGATCATCAATATCAGACCGATGGGAGTCTAGCACTCAGCACCCGCACCAATCAGCTATTTTGAACTTCCTCGGCATCAGAGGCTAGCTGTGTACAGAATGGATGCAGAAGGCTCCATGCTGTGTTGCGTCTGGAGCCAGCACACTGAAGCTCAACTCCCATTCAAGTGGGGACGACCACTACACAATGTATTGTATGGAGCTATATGCTTCCTACTATGTACAATGTTACATTCTCACAACCTTGACAGGAGGATAGGTAATCATCCGTAGCCAAAACTATACCTTTACAGCTAATTTACAGCTACTGTAACATATCCCATGGCTTGAATAATTACAACAGTATTTAATGTTAGAATATTTTTGGGTTCATTGGGTCAACCATAGGAGATATTCCAAAGAAGACAAAACCTGTGCATGTCCACTCTTAATTCCATCGTAGACTTTCTTGTTATCATTGCACATACAAATCCCATCAATGATATAGTCTAGATCACCATCCATTACCTAACCAAGATCATGTTATCTAATAGGCCACTAGTAAGTAATCCCATAAGCAATAGACCCTAGTGGTAAGCTGCAAAGTCACCTCCAAATGGGGTGTCCTCTGCTGAATTTTTTGAGAACTAGTCTGGGCCCATTGGAGGATCCTCTGATCTTCTGGTAGACCATTTTGACCCTTCCAGTAAAGTAGAGGTGCAGTTTATGTGCATGTTGCCACCATCTTAAAAAAGTTGATAGATCATTCAACATTTGGTTGACCTTACTTGGCTTCAGGGGCGTAACTACCATAGCGGCAGACCATGCAATTGCTATGGGGCCCAGGGCAAGAGGGGGCCCAGTCTTAGTTGGGATTATCTCCTCTTCTACTGGAGGTGAAAACTTGGTCAGGACTCTACCCTCTAAAGGAACAACTTTTAGCAAATGAGGCAATGGAAAAATGACCCAAGGGTCATTGAAAGGGGTTTAGGCAGAAACCCTTCTGTCCTGTGTGGGGGGGCCTGGTGTGATTCTTGCTATGGGGCCCTTACTTCTCTATGTACGACATTGCTTGGCTTCATCACTTTCTCTAAAGCCACCTGGTAATAAATTTGTCATAGACCATTGCTTTGCATGTATCATTGGTTTGCTGGGTTACACATGGAGTCAGGGTCTGATTCTACCGTCACTCTTTCTGGGTGACAGCCTTGGGCTCTTGTTTCCTGAAGGTATCTTAGATTAATTGAATTTGCGTACACAGTACATCGCCGTAATGAGGTTAACAAGGGTGATTTATTTTGCAGAGTGAGCGCTGCTTTCGCTGTTTATATTATTCTTCAAACCTTATCAAAGTACTGCGTTGAAAGCTTCCCTTGAACGTTTAGCATGGAGTGTATTGCAAATGATGACTTTCTGCTCTGATCCTTGCAGTTTGATGAAGAGTTCACGGCACGACAGGAGGCACAGGCCGAGCTTCAGAAAAGAGAGGAGAAAATCAAAGAGCTGGAAACTGAAATCCAGCAGCTGCGGACACAGGTAATAAAGCAAAATATAGACTTTACGTCAGAGTGCCGGATCATGTGAGCTTCCCATAAAGTCAGACTTCTATATTTCTCAGATATTTTGGCCCTTTACTGCACAGAAGTAGTTTACATCACTATAACCCTTTCTCACCACTGTGACTGGTCTCTTAAAACAAAAGTTACGTTACTGTTTTTAATTTTTGTTGTGTAATTGAATTAAAAATCAGTTTTGTGTAAATTAAAGGGGATATTCTTTAATTTTTAATATTGATGGCCTGTTCATGAATTGACCATCGATATCTGATCAGTGTGGGGGAAGGGGGATCTGACACCCTGCACCCACACCAGTCAGCTGTTTCAGAGTAACTCCGTCCATTGCACTTCACAGTGCCGTTCACATCAATGGGACCAGCATGCCCCCTCACAGTAGTATCGCCCTCTGTAGTTTTGTCCAGATATGTGCCCCCTCATGGTAATTATGCCTATATTGTGTCCCCTCACAGTAGTTATGTCCACACTGTACAACTTTTACAGTAGTTATGCCCACATTATGCCCCCTTAAAGTACTTATCCCTTCATTGTGCCCCCTTCACAGTAGTTATGCCCTCTCTGTGCCCCTTTCACAGTAGTAATGTCCTATCTCTGCCCCCTTCACAGTTGTAATGCTTTCTTTGTGCCTCCCTCACAGTAGTTATACTCTCTCTGTGTCTCTTTCACAGTAGTAATTTCCTATCTGTGCTCCCTTCACAGTAGTTATGCCCTCTATGTGCCTCTTTAGAGTAGCTATGCCCTTCCTGTGTCCCCATAACAGTTATGCTCCTTCACAGTAGTAATGCCCTCTGTGCCCCATCACAGTAGCAATGCCCATTGTACCCCTTTCACAGTAGTAATGCCCATTGTACCCCTTTCACAGTAGTCATTCCCACTATATGCCTCATAACAGTTATGCCCACCCCATTCACATGAGTAATGTCCTCTGTGCCCCATTCACAGTAGTAATACCCCAGGGGCCTCCTTCATAGTAGTAATGCCCATTGTGCCCTCCTCAAAGTAATAATTTACATTATGCTCCCTTAATAGTAGTACTGTCCTTGGTGCTCCTATAGTAGTACTTCCCTCTGTGCCCCCTTTGTAGTAATAATGCCCTCTCTATTGAAAAAAATAAACAAAAAAACAGTAACTACTCACCTTCTTCCGTTCCTGATGCTCAGATCTGCTCTGCAGCCCTGTGCGGGAGGAGCTTAGGCTGATTCCTGGGCTGCAGGCTCCTCCCACTCAGGCTGGCAGCATGATCTGTGTCTGCAGGCTGACTGGTGGAGCACAAGTCTCCTTGGTTTACCATTCAGTGCGCCGCCTGCCTGGAGAAGAGAAGGAGCGTATTGATGGAAGCGCTCATCCCTTTTGAAGCTCTAGCACCCCCCTGAGAGCGGGCACCTGGGGCAGTCACCCCCCACCCTCATTCCTTAGCACGCCATTGACTGAGTGTTACCATTTGGGAGTGTAACCCGGCACAGTCTGCAACCCTCATTGAATAGTATCAGACTGTGCAGGAGAACACCCACAACTGGTAAAACACCCAATTAAACCTTTATTTATAAATAGAGATGAACGAGTAGTGAAATATTCGAAAGTTCGAAATTCGATTCGAATAGACCGCGAAATTCGACTATTCGACTGAATATCAAATCCCATTAAAGTCTATGGGGAAAAATGCTCGCCACTTGGAAATCTCAATTCGACCACTTGGAGGTCACCAAGTCCACCCTGAAACCTCAGAAAAGGATGCCAACACTGCTGGAATGCAACTGGGACAGCAGGGGAAGCATGTCTGGGTGCATATAACGCGCCCAAGTCGCACTATTACGCCACTATCACAGCCTCTCAACAATACACTCCAAAGACAATGTAACCTCTCTGTAAAGTGAGACCATACAAGGAAACCTTCTTTCCTCAACATTGCCATGGACCCCAAGCCAAACTAGACAAAAAAGAAGATAAAATTCTGCACCCCTTAAAATCACGTTGCCTATGACAACCACAGATGGCATAGGCAAGGGGGAAATCAAATAGACCCACCCCTAATTGTCATTGTGTGTGTGTGTGAGATGTGGTCAGACATGTCTTCTTTAAAATGTAAAAACAACTCAAACACATGCAGAAGCCTTAAAATGCCCAAATTGTTGGCGCTTGAGATGTCAGTGACCCGACCTGGCCCAGTGTCATGTCTAGCAGGTAAAGCAATGGGGATGTTGAGGGATGCGTAGGACCGCAAAAGGCAGGAAGAGGCCGTGGGCTGGCCAGAGGCTCATGGAAAATTTTGTGGATGCCCAAGCGGTGAGACGTCTTAAAAATTGTGTGGAGGCCTAAATTTTGTGGAGGCCCAAGAGTGAGACTCTTAAAATTATGTGGGCCAAGAGGTTGACCTTTAAAAATTATGTGGAGGCCCAAGAGGTGAGACGTATTAAAAAATTATGTGGAGGCCCAAGAGGTGAGACGTATTAAAAATTTGTGGAGGCCAAGAGGTGAGACTCTTAAACAATTTTGTGAGGCCCAAGAGGTGAGACCTCTTAAAATTTGTTGGAGGCCCAAGAGGTGAGACCTCTTAAAGATTATGTGGAGGCCCAAGAGGAGACGAAAAATTTTGGGCCAAGAGGTGAGACGTCTAAAGTTTTTTGTGGAGGCCCAGAGGTGAGACCTGTTAAAAATTATGTGGAGGCCCAAGAGGTGAGGTGAGACGTGTTAAAAATTATTGTGTGGAGGCCAAGAGGTGAGACCTCTTAAAAATTTTGTGGAGGCCAAGAGGTGAGACCTTTAAAGATTTTTGGCCGAAGAGGTGAGACGCTTAAAAATATGTGGAGGCCCAAGAGGTGAGACCTCTTAAAGATTTGTGGAGGCCCAAGAGGTGAGACTCTTTAAACATTTTGTGGAGGCCCAAGAGGTGAGACCTTAAATTTTGTGGAGGCCCAAGAAGAGGTGAGACCTGTTAACATTTTGTGGAGGCCCAAGAGCTGTTTAAAATTTTGTGGAGGCCAAGAGGTGAGACCTCTTAAACATTTTGTGGAGGCCCAAGAGGTGAGACGTGTGAGAAAATTATGTGGAGGCCCAAGAGGTGAGACCTTAAAAATTTTGGGAGGCCAAGAGGTGAGACCTTTAAACATTTTGTGGAGGCCCAAGAGGTTGAGACCTCTTAAAATTTGTGGAGGCCCAGGGTGATGTTAAAAATTTGTGGAGGCCCAAGAGGTGAGACCTGTTAAAATTTTGTGGAGGCCCAAGAGAGGTGAGACCTGTTAAAGAGTTTTGTGGAGGCCCAAGAGGTGAGACCTCTTAAACCCTTTGTGGAGGCAAGAGGTGAGACAAAAATTTTGTTGGAGGCCCAAGAGGTGAGCCATTAAAATATGATGGAGGCCATTTAAAGAGGTGAGACCTCTTAAAATTTTGTGGAGGCCCAAGAGGTGAGACCTCTTAAAAATTATGTGTGAGACCTGCCCAAGAGTGAGACCTCTTAAAAATTTTGTGGAGGCCCAAGAGGTGAGACGCAGGCCCAAGAGGTGAGCCATAAATATATAATTTTTTTATTTACGGAGCAATTCTACGGCGGTTAAGGAGGAGGAGGAGGTGGAGGAGGAAATGGCACTTCATACAGATGGCACTTCACTTTTGGCTGCTTTCCACTGTTGGAGAAGCAAAGTCCGGGTCAATCCACTTGCTGTTCATTTTGATTAGCGTCAGCCTGGTCGGCACTGTCGGTTGACAGGCGGCTGCGCTTATCGGTTATAATGCCCCCGGCTGCGCTGAACACCCTTTCTGATAGCACGCTGGCGGCAGGGCAGGCAAGCACCTCCAAGGCGTACAGGGACAGTTCCAGCCACGTGTCCAACTTGGAGACCCAGTAAGTGTAGGACGCCGAGGGATCGGGGAGGACAGGGTTACGGTCTGCCAGGTACTCCCGCAACATCCGCCGATACTTGTCCCTCCTGCTGATAGCGGGCCCCGCAGTGATGGAAGTTGCACGAGGGGGTGCCATGAACGTGTCCCACACCTTGGAGAGTGTTCCCCTGGTGGCTGTGGGCCTGATAGATGTTGTGGGACTCTGGGAGACCCTCTCCTCTCTGCCGCCAGAGATGGTGGGTGGGAAAATCTGCATCATGTTCTGCACGAGTTCCCTCTGGTATTCCAGCAATCGATTTGTCCTCTCCTCTACCGGAATAAAAGAGGAGACGTTATCTTTATACCCGGGGGTCCAGGAGTGCGAAGACCCAGTACAGTTTGTTCTCCACTATCCGGACAACACGTGTGTCCCGGGAAAAGCAGCCCAGCATGAAGTCAGCCATGTGTGCCAGACTCTGAATAGGCATGACCGTCACTGCCCCCACCAGAAGGATCACTTGCCATTTCCTCCTCTTCCTCTTCCGCCTCCTCTCCGCCCATCCGCGCTGAACCAATGGGACGCACACAGCCTGACTGCTACCCTCGCCGCCAGCATCCTCCTCCTCTTCCACAGCCACCTCCACGTCGTCCTCCTCCTCCTCCTCCTCATCCTCCTGCAACTGCCACCGTGAAGCAGACAAAAGTGTGGTCTGACTGTGTAGCTCCGTTGCGTCTCCTCCTACCCCCGTCTCTCTGCGTGCAATGCGTTCTCCCTTATTGCGATGAGGGATTCTTTAAGGACGCATAGGAGCGGGATGGTTACGCTCACTATAGCGTCCTCGCTGCTGACCTTCTTGGTGGACTCCTCAAAGATACGCAGTACATCGGCATATGTCTGCCATCCATGGCCACTCGTGGTTGGCAAACTGAGGGAGCTGAGTTGGAGGCACGCGTGGATTCATAATCTGGTACTCCATCAATGCTCTCTGCTGCTCACACACCCTGGCCAACATGGAATAGGTGGAATTCCAGCGAGTCGGCATGTCGCACAACAGCCGATGTTCAGGCAAATGGAGGCGTTGCTGGAGTTTTTTTAAGCTAGCAGCAGCTACAGTTGACTTCCGAAAGTGGAGCGCACAAGCGCCGCACTTTCACCAGTAGCTCTGCCAGGTTGGGGTAAGTCTTTAGAAATTTTTGGACTACCAGATTAAAAACGTGGGCCAGGCATGGTACGTGATTGAGTTCGGCAAGCTCCAGAGCCGCCACCAGGTTACGGCCGTTATCGCACACGACCATGCCTGGTCCTAGCTGCAGCGGCGACAGCCACATCTCTGTCTGCTGCAATATGGCGTCCCTCACCTCTGGGGCGCTGTGCTTCCTGTCGCCCAAGCTGATGAGCTTAAGCAACCGCCTGCTGACGTCTCCCCGCGCCAGTGCTGCAACGCTTCCAGCTAGCGGCTGAGGGCGATGTTAAGGCAGAGGAGGAGGAGGAGGAAGAGGAGGGGGGTGTATCAGAACCCATGCTGGCAATCTTGGGCGGGGGTGGTAGGTAGGCCGTCTCTGTTTGCGACCCCGTCCCCGCTTCCACAACATTCACCCAGTGTGCCGTCAAAGAAATGTATCGTCCCTGGCCACAAGCGCTTGTCCACGAGTCGGTGGTCAAGTGGACCTTTGCGCTGACTGCGTACCTCAGGGCCCGCCTGATGTTACGTGACACGTGCTGGTGCAGGGCGGGGACGGCACTCCGGGAAAAGTAGTGGCGGCTGGGGACGGAATTGCGAGGTGCGGCAGCCGCCATCAGGTCGCGGAAAGGCCTGCGTCTCCACAAGCCTAAACGGCAACATCTCCAGGGCCAGCAGTTTGGAGATGTGGCAGTTTAAGGCTTGGGCTTGGGGGTGACTCGAGGCGTACTTCCGCCTGCGGTCGAACGCCTGCGAGATGGACAGCTGTTGGGACGAGGAGATTGAAGGTGCAGGCGAAGAGGCGGGGGAAGGGGAGGCTGAAGGAGAAGGCCCCAAAGTAGCAGAGGCAGATGTGGAGGTGTCCTGGCTGGAGGTCTGGACCGCAGTGGCAGCACACAACAAAGGGGAAGAGGCAGTGGCAGCAAGACCCGGGCGCAGGTTGTATTGCGTTTGCTCTCTCCCACTCAGCCCCAGTGCTTGACTTCCAAGTGACGCCGCATGCCTGAGGTGGTCAGATTGCTCTTCTCAGAGCCCCTACTCAGTTTTGAGTGGCAGAGTGGTGCAAACCGCGCTCAGTTTGTCATCCGCACAAACATTAAAAAATCTCCACACCACAGAAGTACGAGGCCTCGATGGGGGAGCTTCGCGCGACTGCCCGCTGCCGGGAACAGCTTTCGGCCCTGCTGGCTGTGGCCTCACTTCTCTGTCTGGACTGTCCTCTGCCTATGGACATCCCTCTGCCTCTGGACATCCCTCTGCCTGTGGGACATCCCTCTGCATCTGGACATCCCTCTGCCTCTTGCTGCCTTTTTCGGTGCTGCGCAGACCACCACCTCTCCACTACTTTCCTCGCTGGACATCACCCCTGGCCAAGTGGGGTCGGTCATTTCGTCATCCACCACCTCCTCTTCCACTTCCTCACTCTGCTCCTCCTGCTGCCCACTGGACATTCCAACAGCCTCCCTTGATGGCAACTGCGTCTCATCATCATCATCGCTCATGATAACAGATGCTGGCTCAGGGTCCACATCAGCAGGAGATGGCGAAAACTCAAGTGTTTGGGGCATCACTACAAACAAATTCCTCTGCTAGCTCCTGGGATTCTTCCGGCACATCTGAAAAAGGACCCGAAAAGAGCTCCTGGGAGGGGTCAAGGGTGGGATGACTCTGTTGGCCAGGTGTGGAGGAAGGAGGGTCAGAGTGAGACTGTGTGGATGACTGGCTGGTGGACAACTGTGTGGAAGCGCTATCGGCTATCCATTGCACCACCTGTTCAACCTGCTCAGGCCTCAACAGCGGTGTAACCCGCCCCCTGCTTAACTGTCCCATAAAGGCAGGGATTCTGGATGAGTGGGATCCTGGCTGACCCTCACCAGCACGCATTGTATCCCCACTGGCTTCAACAAGGCCCCAACAGCATTTCCGCGCCCCCGTCCTCGTCCACGTCCTATTCCGCTAGCCCCCCGCATTTTAATTTTTTTTTGGTTACAATATTTGCCTTCACAGCCGTTGAAATTACTTTGCAAGAGAACGCACAGTACAGTTGCCATTATAAGGCTATATTGTATATTTAGGTACACAGCCGTGTACTAAGTGATCAGACGGTGTGTATGAACACAGGTATGAGAAATTACTTTGCAAGAGAACGCACAGTACAGT
>ONZH01002903.1:0-19080 GCA_900303285.1 Rhinella marina
GGGACATACCCTAGAGGGTTCTGGCTGGGGAGAAGGAGGGCGAGTTGGAGGACAGACACCCTGGCTCAGAGAAGTCGACTGGCTGGATGAGGGGGCAGACGAAACGTGGCTGGACGTGCTCTCTGCAATCCACTGAACCACCTCCTGTTGTTGTTTGGGGTCTGTCAGAGTTGTAGGACGCTGCCCTACCAACTTCTGGAGTCGACCAGGCACCCTGACCTTACGTGTTTCCACTGTACCCACAGCAGCCGGCACTGTGTCACCACGCACACCACGGTCATCACCGCTGACCACAGCACCACCACGATTCCCACCTCTCCCTCCACGACCACCTCTTCCACCTCTCCCAGCTCTTCCCCCTCTCCCCCTGACCCTGGGGTTCTCAATGTGCACAGTAGCAGTATTATATTATTATAATTGCAAAGATTCAATACGGAATCTATAGACTGTGAGGTATATAGAAGGCTGATGAAATATATTCCCTTGTCGCAGCACCGTGTATTACAGAGAGCACTAAAATGCACTGGCCAATATAGATATATTGATATCTAGGTAAAATTATCTTCAGATCTATCAAGAAATAGCACGCAGTATTTGTATATCACACTGGAATCTACAGATCAATACGGAATCTATAGACTGTGAGGTATATAGAAGGCTGATGAAATATATTCCCTTGTCGCAGCACCGTGTATTACAGAGAGCACTAAAATGCACTGGCCAATATAGATATAGTGATATCTAGGTAAAATTATCTTCAGATCTATCAAGAAATAGCACGCAGTATTTGTATATCACACTGGAATCTACAGATCAATACGGAATCTATAGACTGTGAGGTATATAGAAGGCTGATGAAATATATTCCCTTGTCGGCAGCCACCGTGTATTACAGAGAGCACTAAAATGCACTGGCCAATATAGATATATTGATATCTAGGTAAAATTATCTTCAGATCTATCAAGAAATAGCACGCAGTATTTGTATATCACACTGGAATCTACAGATCAATACGGAATCTATAGACTGTGAGGTATATAGAGGCTGATGAAATATATTCCCTTGTCGCAGCACCGTGTATTACAGAGAGCACTAAAATGCACTGGCCAATATAGATATATTGATATCTAGGTAAAATTATCTTCAGATCTATCAAGAAATAGCACGCAGTATTTGTATATCACACTGGAATCTACAGATCAATACGGAATCTATAGACTGTGAGGTATATAGAAGGCTGATGAAATATATTCCCTTGTCGCAGCACCGTGTATTACAGAGAGCACTAAAATGCACTGGCCAATATAGATATAGTGATATCTAGGTAAAATTATCTTCAGATCTATCAAGAAATAGCACGCAGTATTTGTATATCACACTGGAATCTACAGATAAATACGGAATCTATAGACTGTGAGGTATATAGAAGGCTGATGTAATGTAGGTGTCTGAGCTGGTGTTCCTCAGCTTGCAGTAGTGTCTGTAAAGCTGTATTTCGCTGATCACTCTGCTGTCTTGTCTCTCAGATGTTTTCTGTAAGCAGAATTTGCTGATCTCTCTGGAGTTTTGGTTTCACAGGAGAAGAATACATATCTGTGCATTTTATGTACGCAAATTTGGGGGCATTTTACATGGGCATTTTATCTACTGGAAGTGAAGTACAGTCATGGCCAAAAGTTTTGAGAATGACACAAATATTATATTTGTATATCACACTGGAATCTACAGATCAATACGGAATCTATAGACTGTGAGGTATATAGAAGGCTGATGAAATATATTCCCTTGTCGCAGCACCGTGTATTACAGAGAGCACTAAAATGCACTGGCCAATATAGATATAGTGATATCTAGGTAAAATTATCTTCAGATCTATCAAGAAATAGCACGCAGTATTTGTATATCACACTGGAATCTACAGATAAATACGGAATCTATAGACTGTGAGGTATATAGAAGGCTGATGTAATGTAGGTGTCTGAGTGTCACGACGCGGTGTGGGAGGGGAAACTCCACACCGAGCATACACCGATACACAACAGTGAGATGAAAACCGATCAGCAGGTAAGAAGCCAGTGGCAAGGAAAACCACTGAACCAAGTGCACCGGAAATACCAGAAACCAAACCCAGAGGGCAGAAACCCAGTGAGCCCCGTTCTTCACAGAGCCCCAGATGGTAGGGATGCACTTATCCAGAACTCACTGGCTGCACCTCCAGGATGGTCCCGGTGCACCTGGCAACTTACCTGCTGATACTGCTGATAGAAGCACCAGCAGTCCATACACCAAAGACTGAGCCCAGGCACATGTACTGGAACCCGAACACCTAACAGGAATCAGTACACACAACACACCCAGGAACCAGCTCACCGGCAACCACTCACAGTATCGCTGTTCCCCCTCCGGGGAACCCTGGAGCCCTCTCACCGAAGGCACATACATACAGGAAATGTCTGGACTCCATGTCAGAAGACACATGGCAGTCACAGACCAAACACCCACCCGTACATAAACCACACACCACATAACCAGGATAAGGGAAGGGGATGAGAGGACCTCGGGAAGACCTCGCTGACATATTAAGTGGCCACAAGGACTGGGCAGATGGAATCCCAGGAAAGGTGCATAGCTCCAGCACCAACGGAGGCTGAAGCACAACTCACCCACCAGGCTAGCAACAACAGAATAAAAGCACCTAGTGACCACACCCAGGTCAATATGTTAACCCCATGAGAACCAGACAGGGAAGGAAGGAAGTATGCAATAAGGGAACATACCAGCAACCAAAACTACACGTTGCCCCTGGCAACCACGGCCTACTACCGCAGCCAGAATGCCAGGACACAAACATGAGCAACATGGAAGCCGTGTCACGGAGAACAACCGAGACACCACCAATATACACGTTGCCCCTGGCAACCAGCATACAACCAAATCCGGAATACCAGGGCACAAACATGAGCAACATGGAAGCCGTGTCACGGAGAACAACCGAGACACCAACAATATACACGTTGCCCCTGGCAACCAGCATACAACCAAATCCGGAATACCAGGGCACAAACATGAGCAACATGAAACACGTGTCACGATAACCACACGGTACGTGACACTGAGCTGGTGTTCCTCAGCTTGCAGTAGTGTCTGTAAAGCTGTATTTCGCTGATCACTCTGCTGTCTTGTCTCTCAGATGTTTTCTGTAAGCAGAATTTGCTGATCTCTCTGGAGTTTTGGTTTCACAGGAGAAGAATACATATCTGTGCATTTTATGTACGCAAATTTGGGGGCATTTTACATGGGCATTTTATCTACTGGAAGTGAAGTACAGTCATGGCCAAAAGTTTTGAGAATGACACAAATATTATATTTGTATATCACACTGGAATCTACAGATCAATACGGAATCTATAGACTGTGAGGTATATAGAAGGCTGATGAAATATATTCCCTTGTCGCAGCACCGTGTACTACAGAGAGCACTAAAATGCACTGGCCAATATAGATATATTGATATCTAGGTAAAATTATCTTCAGATCTATCAAGAAAAAGCACGCAGTATTTGTATATCACACTGGAATCTACAGATCAATACGGAATCTATAGAATGTGAGGTATATAGAAGGCTGATGAAATATATTCCCTTGTCGCAGCACCGTGTATTACAGAGAGCACTAAAATGCACTGGCCAATATAGATATATTGATATCTAGGTAAAATTATCTTCAGATCTATCAAGAAATAGCACGCAGTATTTGTATATCACACTGGAATCTACAGATCAATACGGAATCTATAGACTGTGAGGTATATAGAAGGCTGATGAAATATATTCCCTTTGTCGCAGCACTGTGTACTACAGAGAGCACTAAAATGCACTGGCCAATATAGATATATTGATATCTAGGTAAAATTATCTTCAGATCTATCAATAAATAGCACGCAGTATTTATATATCACACTGGAATCTACAGATCAATATGGAATCTATAGACTGTGAGGTATATAGAAGGCTGATGTAATATATTCCCTAGTCGCAGTACCGTGTACTACAGAGAGCACTAAAATGCACTGGCCAATATAGATATATTGATATCTAGGTAAAATTATCTTCAGATCTATCAAGAAATAGCACGCAGTATTTGTATATCACACTGGAATCTACAGATCAATACGGAATCTATAGACTGTGAGGTATATAGAAGGCTGATGTAATATAGTCCCTAGTCGCAGCACCGTGTACTACAGAGAGCACTAAAATGCACTGGCCAATATAGATATATTGATATCTAGGTAAAATTATCTTCAGATCTATCAAGAAATAGCACACAGTATTTGTATATCACACTGGAATCTACAGATCAATACGGAATCTATAGACTGTGAGGTATATAGAAGGCTGATTAAATATATTCCCTTGTCGCAGCACCGTGTATTACAGAGAGCACTAAAATGCACTGGCCAATATAGATATATTGATATCTAGGTAAAATTATCTTCAGATCTATCAAGAAATAGCACACAGTATTTGTATATCACACTGGAATCTACAGATCAATACGGAATCTATAGACTGTGAGGTATATAGAAGGCTGATGAAATATATTCCCTTGTCGCAGCACCGTGTACTACAGAGAGCACTAAAATGCACTGGCCAATATAGATATATTGATATCTAGGTAAAATTATCTTCAGATCTATCAAGAAATAGCACACAGTATTTGTATATCACACTGGAATCTACAGATCAATACGGAATCTATAGACTGTGAGGTATATAGATGGCTGATGTAATATTCCCTTCTCTCAGCACAGTCATGCACAGGAATATATCTGTTTAGAGATGTATAGTTTGAGCTATGTGGATGGACAAGGTGTACCAGGCACAGCTCTGCACAGAATACAGGCTTACAGTATATACTGTATACTGTTCTTCAGAGAATAAATAGTCTTTAAAAAGACTGTTGGGGCTTCCTAACCTAACTCCTAACTCCTTGCTGCACACACTACACTAGCTAACACTGTCTCTCTCTTCTCCTTCCAAAAGCACAATGAGGCTGGTGCTGCAGGTCCCTACCTTATGTAAAGTAAGGTCACATGTTACTGCCAGCCAATCACTGCTGGGGAGGTATAGGGGCTGGTACATCACAGCAGGCGTTCCCACAGCCTTCCCTTTCATGCTGATTGGCTGAAAAAAGCGGGCATTTCAAACTTGCAGTGATGCACGAATAATCACGAGTCCGCGCTGCCTCGGGATGCCGAGCCGAAGCGGGCAATATTCGTGCGAATCACGAATATTGCCGCTTCGATTCGCTCATCACTAGTGCCTATCTGTCACATTTCCGGGGGCCAAGGCAAACTTCTGAAACGTGACACTATTCATCACTACTTTATTTTTTCCCTATTATTTCCTTTCCTGCTTGACCTCAGCACTTATTCAAGAAGGGGTTGTCATCCAGCTGTGGAGCTCTTGTGGTAGCTCTGCAATTGTGGTAAAGTATACTATGTGTGTTAGTAATATCCTGCAATCCCAGAAAACTTCTCACCTCCTTCATTGTAGTGGAGATAGACGTCACACCCGCCGAGTTGATATGTGCAGCGAGCCCCTCTGATACAGCTGATACAGAAGATGGGAGTAGTAGTGGCCCTGATGTTATGTTGTGTCAGAGTATATATTGGCACTTGTGGGTATGTGTCCACTACATAGTGCAGGCTTTAGGGTTTGCCTGTACTGATGGTACTATGGGGTTAGGTGTCTGAGCTGGTGTTCCTCAGCTTGCAGTAGTGTCTGTAAAGCTGTATTTCGCTGATCACTCTGCTGTCTTGTCTCTCAGATGCTTTCTGTAAGCAGAATTTGCTGATCTCTCTGGAGTTTTGGTTTCACAGGAGAAGAATACATATCTGTGCATTTTATGTACGCAATGTGGGGGCATTTTACATGGGCATTTTATCTACTGGAAGTGAAGTACAGTCATGGCCAAAAGTTTTGAGAATGACACAAATATTATATTTTCACATGATCTGCTGCCCTCTGGTTTTTATGTGTGTTTATCAGATGTTTTTATCACATACAGAAATATAATTGCAATCATATTATGAGTAACAAAAGCTTATATTGACAGTTAGAATGAGTTAATGCAGCAAGTCAATATTTGCAGTGTTGACCCTTCTTCTTCAGGACCTCTGCAATTCTCCCTGGCATGCTCTCAATCAACTTCTGTACCAAATCCTGACTGATAGCAGTCCATTATTGCACAATCAATGCTTGCATTTTGTCAGAATTTGTAGGTTTTTGTTTGTCCACCCGTCTCTTGATGATTGACCACAAGTTCTCAATGGGATTAAGATCTGGGGAGTTTCCAGGCCATGGACCTAAAATCTCTATGTTTTGTTCCCTGAGCCATTTAGTTATCACCTTTGCTTTATGGCAAGGTGCTCCATCATGCTGGAAAAAGGCATTGTTGATCGCCAAACTGCTCTTGGACGGTTGGGAGAAGTTGCTCTTGGAGGACATTCTGGTACCATTCTTTATTCATGGCTGTGTTTTTAGGCAAGACTGTGAGAGAGCCGATTCCCTTGGCTGAGAAGCAACCCCACACATGAATGGTTTCAGGATGCTTTACAGTTGGCATGAGACAAGACTGGTGGTAGCGCTCACCTCGTCTTCTCCGAATAAGCTGTTTTCCAGATGTCCCAAACAATCGAAAAGGGGATTCATCAGAGAAAATGACTTTACCCCAGTCCTCAGCAGTCCACTCCCTGATGTTTTTTCTGGAGAGAAATGGCTTCTTTGCTGCCCTCCTTGAGACCAGGCCTTGCTCCAAGAGTCTCCGCCTCACAGTGCGTGCAGATGCACTCACACCTGCCTGCTGCCATTCCTGAGCAAGCTCTGCACTGCTGGTAGCCCGATCCCGCAGCTGAAACACTTTTAAGAGATGGTCCTGGCGCTTGCTGGTCTTTCTTGGGTGCCCTGGAGCCTTTTTGGCAACAATGGAACCTCTCTCCTTGAAGTTCTTGATGATGCGATAGATTGTTGACTGAGGTACAATCTTTCTAGCTGCGATACTCTTCCCTGTTAGGCCATTTTTGTGCAGTGCAATGATGACTGCACGTGTTTCTTTAGAGATAACCATGGTTAACAGAAGAGAAACAATGATGCCAAGCACCACCCTCCTTTTAAAGTGTCCAGTGGTGTCATTCTTACTTAATCATGACAGATTGATCTCCAGCCCTGTCCTCATCAACACCCACACCTGTGTTAATGGAGCAATCACTGAAACGATGTTAGCTGGTCCTTTTAAGGCAGGGCTGCAATGATGTTGAAATGTGTTTTGGGGGATAAAGTTCATTTTCTAGGCAAATATTGACTTTGCAAGTAATTGCTGTTAAGCTGATCACTCTTTATAACATTCTGGAGTATATGCAAATTGCCATTATAAAAACTGAAGCAGTAGACTTTGTAAAAATTAATATTTGTATCATTCTCAAAACTTTTGGCCATGACTGTAGGTTTGAAGGAGTTACATTTTTGTGGGATAGATGCTAAGAGTGATTGGGATGAAAATATGAGGTAATATCCTTGATTAAAGTGCTCTTGGATTAGGGTGCCTTCACACTGGGCAGATTTTGTGGCAGAACATTCTGCAACTGAAAATCAATTCCCTTCACCTAAATGGAGCTTACAGAAATCCATGTGATTGCTGCGCTATTCAAATGAGGCTTGTCCTGCCGGGTACTGAGGCAGGTGAGCAGAACTGCAGTGGCTGCGGGCCGCCACTGAAACACGTTCTACATATGTGACATGCAAAAAAACTGTTACAGTTACACACCCCCAACTGGTTACCTCCCTTCTGTACCCTTACTGAGGGCTAATAGCAATTCATTCATAACTTCTAGTAGAAATAATAAAGGAATGGCACAACATAATCATAAAAACAGATGCTTCAGAATTGTTATTACATGGGGAATGCATGTAGCTATTAAAACAGGAATGTCAGGAGTAGTGAAAGGTCCTCTTTAAGACATGAATGTTTCCCATAGAAGTCTATGGAGAGAGGAGGAGGAGGAGTGGAGAGAGAGAGCTATTGACTGTAGTAAATTTTCTCTCTCACCTTAGTGTTTGAGTCACAACTACTCAGCACTGAATAATGTTCTTCTGTCTGCTGCTCATTTGTCTATAGAACACTTTGCCATAAGCATTGTAGAACATCCAGACAATTTTAGATAAACAATATATATTTTAAGCAAAAAATATGGATGACGTCCATGTGCATTCCGTATTTTGCGGAACGCAACAGCTGGCCCCTACTAGAACAATCCTATCCTTCTCCGTAATGCAGACAATAGGACATGTTCTATATTTTTGTGGAACAGAAATACGGAAACGGAATGCACACAGAGTAACTTCCGTTTTTTTTGCCGAACCATTGAAATGAATGGTTCCGCATACGGTCCGCAAAAAAAAAAACAGAACGGAACGGATACGGAAAGAAAATACATTCGTGTGCATAAGCCCTTAATAGTAGCAAATTCCAGGATAAAATGTTTGGTGGAAAAAACACAGCATGCCAACACTAAAACCTCATCCTAAGGGCTTATGTACACGGCCGTTGTCCGGCCCGTGGCCGTATTGCGGCCCGCATACTGCGGGTCCGCAATACACTGGCACTGGCAGTGTGCATCCCGCATCACGGATCGCAGACCCATTCACTTGAATGGGTCCGCAATCCCGGAGATGCGGAATGGACGCACGGATCGGAACACCATGGAAGCACTACAGAGTGCTTCCATGGTGTTTCTGGCCATGTCTCCGCACCAAAAAAAGTAGTGCATGCAGTAGTGCAGTGAATGGGTCCGCGATCCGAATGCAGCGGCCCCACTGTCAGTGCCCGTGCATTGTGGACCGCAAATTGCAGTCCACAGCATGGGCACTGACCGCACACGTTCGTGTGCATGAGCCCTAACTGTTAATCATGATGAAGGGAGCATCATAATTTGGTACTTCTTTGCTGCCTCATTTACAGTATTGTTCCTCAACTCCAGTCCTCGGGAGCCGGTCATGATTTGAGAATAACCCACAGAATGAATACCTCTGGTAAGTCCTGATTCATTGACACCAATTATATCACCTGCCCAATACTAAGGAAATCCAGAAAACATGACCAGCAGGTGGGCTCTGAGAACTGGAGTTAAGGAACACTGAGTTAGGCTAGGGCTACACAGCGAGAGTTGTCGCGCGACACCCGTCGCAGCCAGGATCCCTGAGTAGCTGCAATCCCATAGAAATGAATGGGATCGCTGCGGCAGTCGCAAGAAATCCAACCGTGTTGGATTTCTTGGGACTGCCGCGGCGATCCCATTCATTTCTATGGGATCCCCCCTACCCAGGGATCCGGGCTGCGATGGGTGTCACGCGACAACTGTCACCGTGTAGCCCTAGCCTAAGAGAATATTGAATTCTAAAGCGTCAATTGCTAATCAAGGGGGGTCAACAGGTTATTCAGGTTATAGAATCAACAGTTTTGCTTACTTTTTATCCCAGCACTAGGGATGTTTGCTTAATATGCTTGATAAAAAATATGAATCGCACAACTATTTTTGTGTCATTAGTTCAGTTACGTGTACATGTAATTGTCCTTAATTGTGGATAAAATAACTAGGAATTTCCAGTGGGTTCACTTACTTTTTCTTGCAATTCTACATTCCCTTTAGACATGGTGTCATTAGATTGTGAATATTTCTACACAGGGAGGAACTGTTTATTGGCATATATCCAATAGTATTACATTTTCTCAGTCATTAGTTAGGGTTCTACTAGGGCAAACAAAGAATTTTCCATCTGCTCCGCTTCTTTCACAACACATTTAGTAATTATACAGACCTATCTGTTTTGGTATAAAAAAAATATAGCCTTTGATGTTGCCAGTTATCCAGACCACAGTGTACTTTCTTCCTCAAATGTCATTGTAACAAAAAGTAAATATAGAGGTGCAAGTTAAATTGCCTCTATTTTCCTTGTTTATAGAGTAACACATATAGAGATGAGCGAATCGAAGTTGACGAAGTGGAATTCAATCCGAATTTCAGGAAAAATTCGATTTGTTCCGAATCTGAATTTCCTCATGCTTTGCTGCTGAATATGTTAGGACATCGAGCAAAGAACTCTAGGAAGGAAGTATCACCCGCAATGCCATGCATGCAGCCAATCAGCAGCAAGCCAGCCCCTGTGATGTCACCGCCCTATAAATACCCTCAGCCATTTTGGATTCTGCCATTTTCCAGTGTGCTTAGTGCAGGGAGAGATGTCAGAAGGCACTAAGGACAGCGCTAGGAAAGAATTTCAAACTTTTATTTGGCTATATAGAAGTTTAGGGAAAGGATAGGAAGGAATTATTCCACACTAGAAGGAGAACAGGGTCCAATAGAGGACTGTACAGCCTGGGTAATAGGAACAATCATATTACACCTTGATACACTGATACACTGGGGATCTAAATTCCCATTACACTGCTGCTTTCAGGTTTGCAATAGATGATACCTCTGTAATTCCAGCAAACCTTGCATGGTATTAGGGTGCAAGTGCTGTGTGATGCAGCCATTAACAGGGTGTATTACTTGGAAATATTTGTATATCTTACTAGCCCTTGTGCGGTGCAGTTATATGTTCTAAAGCCTTTTTTGGAGTGTATTAGTGAAAAAAAGGATTATTTGCTGTTCAGCGGTGCAGTCATAGGTTCTTAAGCCTTTTTTGGGTTGTAATAGTGGAAAACAAAAAAAAGGGCTTATTAGCCGTTGTGCGGTGAAGTGACAGAAGTACAGCCTTTTTTGGTGTGTATTAGTGGAAAAAGTATTATTTGCCGTTCTATGGTGCAGTTATATGTACTAAAGCCTTTTTTGAGTTGTATTAGTGGAAAACAAAAAAAGGGCTTATTAGCCGTTTTCAGTGAAGTGACAAAAGCACAGTCTATTTTGGGGTGTATTAATGGAAAAAAAAAGTATTATTTGCAGTTCACCAGTGCAGTTATTTGTTCTAAAGCCTTTTTTGGTGTGTATTAGGGCTCATGCACACGAACATATTTTGTTTCCGTGTCCGTTCCCTTTTTTTTGCGGACCGTATACGGAACCATTCATTTCAATGGGTCCGCAAAAAAAACAGAAGGTACTCCATGTGCATGCCGTTCCCGTATGTCCGTATTTCCGTTCCGCAAAAGAATAGAACATGTCCTATTATTGTCCGCATTACTGATAGGGAGAATACTGTTCTATTAAGGACCAGCTGTTCCGTTCCCCAAAATACGGAATGCACACGGATGTCGGATCCGTTTTTTCATACGGTCGTGTGCATGAGGCCTTAGTGGAAAACAAAAAAAGGGCTTATTAGCCGTTGTGCAGTGATTTGACAAAAGTACATCCTTTTTTGGGTGTATTAGTGGGAAAAAAAGTATTATAATGCCATTCAGCGGTGCAGTTATATGTCCTAAAGCCTTTTTTGGGGTGTATTAGTGGAAAAAAAGGCTTATTAGCTGTTTGCGGTGAAGTTACAAAAATACATCCTTTTTAGGGGTGTAGTAGTTGGAAAAAAGTAATATTTGCTGTTCTGTGGTGCAGTTATATGTTCTAGACTGCAGGGAGTGACCCAATATCACCGAATTAACCATCCAGGCTCAACCAAACTTTGTAATTAAATTAAACCATCACATTTTTGTGCAAAATTGAAGGGTGGCCACAGCTTTATTTAACCATAACAATGTGAGCCCTGAAAACATATTTTAACACAACCACATAAACACATAACCTCCTGTTATGCCGACCGCTGTATGCAGCGACGCATGTAGGATTTTCCACTTGTTTCAGGGCTACCTTCCGCCAGCTGTGACAATTCTGAAAGAAGGAAAAAAAAAAACAACAACAACAACACAAAACCAAAAAACCACCAACTAAAGTAAATGATATGCCTAAATCGGGGCAGGCATGTCCTTTCTGCCACTGGTGAGTTCTGTCTTAGCCCCTCCCTTCTGCTCTTATATCTTCCTCCAGGCACTCTTCTGGCTGTGCATTAACCAACCCTTTGCCTGGATTTTCCTGCCAGAGCATTAACCCCTCAAGTGTCTTTCTCCTCTTCCCCTTGCAGTCCCAGGTGCCTTCATTATTCACTTTGTCGCCACAAAACCTTTTTTTGGGGTGTATTACTGAAAAAAAAAAGTACTATTTGTCGTACAGCGGTGCAGCTATATGTCCTAAAGCCTTTTTGGGGGTTTATTAGTGTAAAAAAAGGCTTATTATTATTGAAGTGACAAAAGTACAGCTTTTTGGGTGTGTATTAGTGGGGAAAAAGTATTATTTGCCGTCCAGTGGTGCAGTTATATGTTTTAAACCCTTTTTTGGGTTGAATTACTGTAAAACCGAAAAAAAGTATTATTTGTCATTCTGCGGTGCATTTATATGTTCTAAAGCCTTTTTTGGTGTTAATTAGTGGGAAACAAAAGAAGGGCTTATTAGCCATTGTGTGGTGAAGTGACAAAAGTACAGCCTTTTTTGGTGTGTATTAGTGGGAAAAAGTATTACTTGCCGTTCAGTGGGGCAGTTATATGTTCTAAACCCTTTTTGGGTTGTATTACTGGAAAACCAAAAAAAAAAAATGATTTGCCGTTCTGTGGTGCAGTTATAAGTTCTAAAGCCTTTTTTGGTGTGTACTAGTGGAAAACAAAAGAAGGGCTTATTAGCTGTTGTGCGGTGAAGTGACAAAAGTACAGCCTTTTTGGGGGTTTATTAATTTCCTTTTTATTTATTTACTTTAACTAACAGTACGTCAGACAGAGAAGTGACAGACCCTGCACAGGGGAGTGGCAGAGGCCTAAATGTTTTTGGTGCAGGCACAGGTCGTAGCAGAGTAAGGGGGCGTGGCAGCAGGAGTCACAGCGAGAGGCCTGAGCTCCCGGTGTCATCTAGCAGTCATGTCTTGACCAGCAACCCAGCAGTTCTCGAATGGTAGACTCGGTCATCCACTTCGTCCTAAGTGATATCAGACACCCCCAGCCAAGAGTCGGTGGGTTCGTCAGACACAACCCTTAGTTGGCATGGCCCGGGAGCAGGCCCTGTGCCATCACCTGTCCTCAACATGTCTCTGTCCTTTTCTGTTCCCTCAGCCAGACAAGTATTATATGCTGTGGGCTCAGCTCCACTATATAGCAAGGACGAGCTACTAGAGGACAGTCAGCAGCTACTGGCCAGCCAAGATGTGGAAGAGACATCCGCTGGTACCTCCGGTAGGTGGGTAAGTGGTGATGAGGAGAGTGGCATTGGAGCTGGTGTTGCGAGTGCCCCATATACCATTAAGGAGGACATCAGTGACATGCAGACAGTACTCGATGATGATGATGATGTAGCCAATAGCACTTGGGAGCCAGGTGAATTAGGGGCTTCATCACCATAGGGAGAAGAGGGCAGCAGCTTGCGCATGAGGCAGCAGCAGAGCCAGCTAGTCAGTAGCATGGCCGGGAGTCAGGAGGGTGGCAGCAGTGGGAGGTCGGAAGCCAAACATGCCCGGGGTAGACCACCCGCTTCGCAGGAGCCTACCTGCCCGGAAAGTAGTGGTGCAGGGGTTCACAGAGGTGGCAGTGGTAGCAGCCAGTCAGTGTGGAGTGTTGAGGTTAAAATCACCTACTCAGAAGTGTAGCAGTTTTTTGAAGGTGCAGCGTGGCTAGGGTGCCAATGTTGGGAGCTCTCTTTTCTTCCCATCATCTGCTAGTCCTGATGCTCCTGCTCCTCCTTCTCCTAGTCATTCCATCAGTAAACAATTACCAAAGTGATTGCCAAGAGACAACAGTATGCGTGCACTCTTCCAACGGCGCAGAAGCTGAATGTACTCCTGGCCAAGTTGCTGGTAATGCAGTCCCTCCTTGTGCCCTTTGAGGAGGCCACTTAATTTGTCAGTCGCCAGTACTACGGGATGAACTGGTTGTCAAGCAGTTCCTGAAGTCTTCCACCCATCTGCAAAACATCTTAAAAATGAAAAGGTGCACTTCAGCCACTCGTACCATGCAAAGCACACCCTCCTTGAGCTACAGCGGCAGAACGGCAACCCCCAACATAGGCTGATATGTGACATTTCCACCCAATGGAATTCCACCCTCCGTATGTTGAACTGATTATATGAACAGAGAAAGGCCATAAATGATTTCTTGACTATACAAGCAGACAGAGGTACTCCCCTGTGTAACTTTGATGTTAGCCAGTGGCATCTCATGCGTGACACCTGCCGTTTGCTTGTGCCCTTTGAGGAGGCCACTTTATTTGTCAGTCGCCAGGACTATGGGATGAGCAACGTAATTTCAATGCTTCATGTCCTGGAAGAGATGCTGGTAAATCTTGCTGGTCAGGGGACTGGAGACGTGGTGCCTACGTCTCATACCAACATGAGCCCTGTGGGGGCAGAACTGGAGGAGGAGGAGGACATTGGAGCACAAGCAATGTGTAGGGAAATGGGTGGTTTTTCTACACAGGTGACAGGAGAGGAGGGCATTGGACCCAGACACACTGTGGCAGTATGCAGTGAAGATGGAGGCAGGAATTCCCTCCGAGTCACTTGTGCAAATGGCCCGATGCATGCTCATTTGCTTGCGTAGTGACAGCCAAATTGTCAGCATTCGGCAGAGGGATGACTTCTGGCTCTTTACCTTGTTGGACCCTCGCTACTGGTCCAAAATGGGGGCTTTTTTACACCCGCTGATAGGGAGGACAAACTGAACTACTATAGAGACATCCTATGTAGTCAGTTGGCCACTGCCTATCTGCGCCATCATCCATCCTCTCGCAGGTCTGAAGGGGGGGACCCCTGCACTCACATTCCTCTGCCATGGCTTCTGTGGCAGGGTGGCAGGACCTAAACCAGCAGGTGGTGATATACTTGGACAGCACCCTGCCACTCCACATTGAAGATCCGCTGGACTACTGAGCAGCCAAACTGGATTTGTGGCTGCAACTGGCCGAGTTTGCCCTGGAAAAGCTGTCCTGCCCAGCCAGTAGTGTGGCATCAGAGCGGGTGTTTATGAGGGGACCATAGTTACCCCAAAAAGAACTCACCTATCCATACAAAATGTGGTGAGCCTGACCTTTGTCAACATGAATCAGGTGTGCATAAGCCAGGATTTCCACCCACCAATGCCTGATGCATCAGACTAGATCCATGGTGCCACACCAACACTTTGACAAAAGAGACCAGTTTCTCCTGGTTACCTGCGTCAGCTACTATTCTGATGCTGCCACCCGCCTGATGCCACACATCTGATTCCAAGTGCTCCTTCTTATACCCACCATCTCTAGCTGGTATTGGTACATTGGTATTTCCACCCACCTCCCCACTCTGTCACCGGGTCACTCTGTGGTCTCCTGATGCTGCTGCCACCTCACCACCAGATCTCCTGATGCTGCTGGCACCTCCACACTGTCATTGTGCCACTCTGGAAATCTCCTGATGCTGCTGCTGCCACCTCCACACTCTGTTGTTGTGCCACTCTGTGGACTCCTGATGCTGTGGCCACCTCATCACCAGATCTCCTGATGCTGCTGGCACCTCCACACTGTCATTGTGCCACTCTGGAAATCTCCTGATGCTGCTGCTGCCACCTCCACACTCTGTCATTGTGCCACTCTGTGGCCTCCTGATGCTGCTGCTGCCACCTCCACACTCTGTCATTGTGCCACTCTGTTGCCTCCTCCTGATGCTGCTGTTGCCACCTCCACACTCTGTCACTGTGCCACTCTGTGGCCTCATGATGCTGCTGCCACCTCCACACTGTAATTGTGCCACTCTGTGGACTTCACATGCTGTTCCCACCCTCCCCGCTTCATGACTGGGCTACTATTTTGCCTTTTGGCCTGGCTGACATCATCATTTATTTGACCCTTCTTCTGATCTGTTAGAATGAAGGAAAAATGAGATGCACAATGGATCCTGTTTATGTAGCAGCTGTAAGGCCTGTATGTCATGGCCCCTATTTTGCATCAGTCCTGTTTTTTTTTTGTTTTAGCAATACTGATGGATTACTGACCAAATGCTGACCGAGTGAAGGTGGATACTCCATAGACACAGGATCCGTTTTTTGGGGGTTATTGTTCTGATGGATCAGAGGAAGGGAAAAATAATCAGTGACGTCAACACTTCTTACTGCTGACACCCACTCCACTCTGTCGGGGAGGCTCTACTTGTATAAGCGTTTAATAGAACAGGTTCTGTAGAAATCTATGTTGAATCAGTGAATCGGTGTTAAAAGAAGTGAGCTTTTTCACACTATAGTAGGATCTTGGGCCTCTGCATGGTTCTTTATACCTGGTGCCAACATTGACCGGTAAGGCTGAGTTCACACTTGAGTTATTTGGTCAGTTTTGGCCCCAAAACTGCCCAAATACGTTAAGTGTGCAGTGATTCAAAGAGTGACGTCATCTGCATGTCACACTGATTTATAACATTGTTTCACTACCACAGCAGACTCCCTATGCATGTTACGGTAAGACAGCCGGGAAATAGCCGTTTTTAACGCAATTCGCAACAAATAAATTTGGATTGAATCAAATTTTTTCAGAAAATTCAGCGAACCGGCCAAATCGAATTTTTGACAAATTTGCTCATCTCTAGTGTTGAGCGAGCACCCCTGTGCTCGCTTGCTCTGGCCGAGCACTAGGGGTTGCTCGAGTGCTCGGCCGAGCACCCGAGCATAATGTTAGTCAATGGGACTAAACCAGGCACCCCCGCTCAGAAGAGGGGAGGGTGTCTGGTTAATAGAAAAAGGTCAGAATTGCGACTTCACCTCTTTTACTCTTTTCACTCGTAAAAGTATGCTAATTAACTGAATTTGTATGCATTAGCGGACAATGCGTACGCATTAGCGTACAAATTTGTATGCATTAGTATACAAATTCGTACGCATTAGCATACAAATTCGTACGCATTAGCGTACAAATCAACATTACAGTGCGGGGAAGAGACTCGAGCATTGCACTCAAGTACACTCGGTGTTCGGCCGAACACCGAGCGGACCTGAGCGTAGGCATGCTCGGCCAAACAGTGAGTTCGGCCGAGCATGCTGGCTCAAAACTACTCATCTCTAATTATATCAGTAGCAATTTGTTTTCCTAGTGGTAGTTGTACAGAAGGTGGCATATAGTTGTACATGATCAGACCGATTCATTTGGTACTGAGATGAACCCATGTAACATTTTGGGACAGGTAAAATCTAGTTTGCTAATGCCCAGAATCAAAGTTTTTGGTGCAAGCAATTCCTAATAGAAAAATATGAAAAGAGGAAATTAAAAAACTGTGTAAATAGAACATCAACTGAGATTATGGTGGTGTAATGCTGAAATGATACAGATAACTGAGAACCCATGGGAATGTAACTTCTTTGCTAACTGCTATTTTTAGAAAATATTCACCAGTCTGCAAGGAAGCCAAGTTTTGATGCTTAAAAAGGTTTTGTAATAACAATGGAACAAAATATTCACAGGGCAGCATAGGAACCTGTGGGATAACTTTTACTTGGAAACCTAATAACTTCTAACTTAGTACATTACAACCTAACAGAAGATCCTTTACTATGCATGGTAAAATGAATTGTGTTGCATGCAATGCATTATTCATTATGTTTGAATCATATCTAGAGCCTATTTGACTATTGATAAATTGTAATTAGAGATGAGCGAGCACTAAAATGCTCGGGTGCTCGTTATTCGAGTCGAATTTTTCCCGATGCTCGGGTGCTCGTTTCGAATAACGAACCCCATTGAAGTCAATGGGAGACTCGAGCATTTTTGCAGGGGACCAAAGCTCTGCACAGGGAAGGTTGCCTGAAAACCTGGAAACCTCAGAAAATACAAAGAAATGGACAGGAAACAGCAGGGGCAGCATGCATGGATGCCTCTGAGGCTGCCTAATCGTGCCATTACGCCAAATTCTGGGCAACTGGTGGTGACCCTCAAGACAATTGTGCTGACCCAGACCAAGATGGGCAAGGCACATGCACTGGCACATGTTAGGAAAGCACCCAACTAGGTGCAACGAAAGTCCATCACCGCCTGCGGGTGACACCACTGCCCATGCTGGCACTGCTGTCCTATCCCCCGCCCCAGGATGCAGGCATAAGCGTCTCCCTCCCTGCACCCACCCAGGAGTCCATAGCATACACAAAGTTCTCCCAGCACAGTGCCCAGCTCTCCCCATCCCAGAAGGGCAAACACGCACCTCACACCCACCCTGTCCACAGCAGACACAAAGACCTCCAAGCACAGTGCCCAGCTTTCCTAATTCCAGACGGGCTAAGACGCACACTGCACCCACCCATTAGTCTCCACACGTGGGCGGGTGCAGAGCCTTTTAGTGCCCCTCAAGACAATGTTTGTTTGCCAGGGCCGGGTAGTAACCCTCCTTGAAGTTGTGGGGGAGAGGCCTCCGGTGACCCTCAAGACAATTTTGGGCGACAGTGTAGTGGCGAGCCTCCAAAAAATCGTGGGTGAGAGCCTGGAGGTGACCCTCAGAAACAATTGGTTTGAAAAAGCATGGTGGTGCACCCCTGAATAACATTCTGTGACTGAGATTGCAGGTGAACCCACTAAAATTGTAGTCTGGCACACCTTGGTGGTGAACCCCTAAATTACATAGTTTGACTGAGATTGCAGTTTACAGCATGGGGGTGAACCCCAGAGTGGCTTGGTTAGACTAAGATAGCAGCTGAACCACCCAAAAATTTAGCCTGACACAGCATGGCGGTGACAACACAGTGACCTATTTAGATGAGGTAGCAGGTGAGCCACCCAAACATTTAGCCTGACACAGCATGGCGGTGACACCACCAAGAGACCAAGTTAGATGAGGTAACAGGTGAGCCACCCAAACATTTAGCCTGACAGAGCATGGCGGAGACACCAACAAGTGACCAAGTTAGATGAGGTAGCAGGTGAGCCACCCAAACATTTAGCCTGACACAGCATGGCGGTGACACCAACAAGTGACCAAGTTAGATGAGGTAGCAGGTGAGCCACCCAAAAATTTAGCCTGACACAACAGGTCGGTGACAACAGAGTGACCAAA
>ONZH01002904.1:0-78355 GCA_900303285.1 Rhinella marina
ATTTGTATATCCATTGTCCCACACACATCAGTCAGGCCGTTGCCCCTAGTTACGACCACTGTGGCCATGTAGTAGTGGTGGTCGGCTTATTCTTGTTCAAACCCGCTCTGTGGTAACTGCTGTATTGTGAATGCACATTGTACGAGCATGCGGAGACACATCTACTTTCACATCTGCGTTTTGGACGCTACCATCCCATAATGCAATAGGCAGACTTTATAAACGGATCCTGCTCCATAGAGATGAATTGATCTTGGAACAGGATCCGTTTCTCTGCATTTTGGAAGCGCAGACAAAAATGCTACAACCCTAAGATGTGTCTCCTCATGCTCATGTAATGTGCGTTCACAATACAGCAGTTACCTCAGAGCGGGTTTGAACAAGAGCAAGCCGGCCACCACTACTACATGGCTGCGGTGGTCGTAACTAGGGGCAACGGCCTGACTGATGTGTGTGGGACAATGGAAATACAAATAGGGAAATCTTCTAAACTGTACATTTTATATAAATACATTCTATTAGTAATAATATTAGTATGGCTATATCTAATTATACAAACTACATTTGTGAGATGGGAATACCCCTTTAACTGGTAATCAGGCCTCATCCACAAGACAGGGAAATACAGGGACTGAAATACATGAGCACCTCCCCTACCTCTCTTATGTGAGCAGTGGCTGAGTGTACAGTATGTTCACAATGGAAAGCTCCTTATCTCTATCTGTATCACACTCTATAAAGATACAACAATAGCTTCAAAGACAGTATCACACCTAATAGAGTTAGATACACAGGTCAGCAGAAAACTCACACAAGGTAGGATTAGATACACAGTTCAGCAGAGAGTATCACCACTAATAGAATTAGATACACAGCTCAGCAGACAGTATCACACATGATAGGAATAGATACACAGTTCAGCAGACAGTATCACACATGATAGGATTAGATACACAGTTCAGCAGACAGTATCACACATGATAGGAATAGATACACAGTTCAGCAGACAGTATCACACATGATAGGATTAGATACACAGTTCAGCAGAGAGTATCACCACTAATAGAATTAGATACACAGCTCAGCAGACAGTATCACACATGATAGGATTAGATACACAGTTCAGCAGACAGTATCACACATGATAGGATTAGATACGCAGTTTAGCAGACACTGTCACCCAGAATAGGATTAGATACACAGTTCAGCAGACAGTATCACACAGGATAGGATTAGATACACAACTCTGCAAACTGTATCGCACATGATAGGATTAGATACAAAGCTTAGCAGATGCTGTCGCCCAGAATAGGTTTAGATACAGAGTTCAGCAAACAGTATCACACATGATAGGATTAGATACGCAGTTTAGCAGACAGTATCACACATGATAGGATTAGATACACAACTCTGCAAACAGTATCACACATGATAGGATTAGATACGCAGTTTAGCAGACACTCTCACCCAGAATAGGATTAGATACACAGCCCAGCTGACAGTAACATGCAATGTTTGGATACTCTATTTAGTTTTCCTTTTTTCTCATGTGTTTGACTTTAGTACATTAAATATTCTCAATAGATCTCACCACATTTAGCTTGGTCTGCCGATAAATATCTCACATCTGAGGCCAGCAGCTCTAAACAAAAGAAAAAGCAGCTGAGCAATCAGCTAAATGTGGAGCACTCACCGCCCAGTGGTTGTGACGTGTATTGCAGTTTTTTAGAGTTTAGTTACAATCTCGCGATATCATGTTGTTTTGCTATCAGGACAAAACTGTCACCACTCTGAGTTTGGAGATAAGTTAAGTGTGGACGCATCTGTATATTTGGGGTCTCGCGGGTTCCCGGGGAAGCACTAGCCCTGGGCCTAACTCGCCTCTGCCCTCTGTTGCTGCCACTATTAGAACCACCCTCCTCCTCTGAGCTCAAACCCTCCTCACCAGCCCGATCCGCTTCACAGGTCCTCCGGTCTAACACATCAGAGTCATCATTAGACTCCTCCACAACACATTTTTCAGTATGCAAATTAGGCTGTTCCCCACCAACCGACAAATCCGGGCAGTCTAAACTCTGACTGCCCTCTAAGAAATCCTCAGGGAGGCTGGCGGTGGCTTTTTGTTTTAGAAATTGCAGAAGGGACACCACTAGGAGGGAACACTGAAGCCCGAGAGGTGGCAGAAAATGAATGGGTTTGCTTGAGTGGAATGGTGGAGCAGGACGAGTCTGACCTCTGGCTACATACGGATACTGTATCAGCAGATGACAGCAGATCATCCGGCTGAGACTGAGATGAGCGTGCCATCCACTCCACTACCTCATCTACTTTCTCCTCCACTACAATTTTGCACCTCGGTGGGTTAGCCTGGTGGAACAACGGCCAAGTATTGCGAATACTACTATTAGATGCTCCGTCTAAAGGTCTTTTGGCACTGCTGCCCTGTGCCACCTTCCCCTTTTTTTTAGAGCTCAAAGTCTGGCTGGAACTGGACCCCTTTTGCTTATCCATTCCAGACATTTTTCAATTCACTCTGTGGCCCTGCAGCTGGTCTTTGTCCCTGTATCTCACTGTCTCTCCCCGTCTCTCCCTATCTCTCCCTGTCTCTCTCTTCCTGCTTGATTAAATACTAGCCCTGAACTGGCCCTGCAATTGCCCTGCAGTATCCCTGATATGTGTAATATGGATTCCCAGAGCTATTATATCAAATTTTCCCAAAACAAGTCTCAGAATTTCACACACAGTATTTCTGCTCGTCTCAGCAGTCGCAGCAGAAGTGATGCATCACTGGCTTACCGAGCCTGAGCCAATCAGAGCAAGCTCTGCCCACTAGGTCAGGTGACTGCTTTCTTCCCGGGCTTTTGCACACGATAAACGGACTAACAGTAAAAGTTCGCTAATGAATTGAATTCGTACGCAACAGCATATACAGTAACTTATACGTAGCAATAGCGTATAATTTATAGGACAAACTACGTAACGAATGCGTACAAAGCCGAAGCGAATCACCTAATATTCGGATTCACTTCGCAGCTAAAAATTCCCAAGATTCAATCCGAATCAACGAATCGACGAATCGATTCGCTCATCTCTACTCCCTATGAGTCAAAATCCAACAAGTCTTGGGATTTGACAAGGGAATATAGCCAAGCCAGATATCCATCTGTAGACAGTTGCTTCAGGGTGCTTGCCCCTAATCAGTATGGAGTAGGATTCTGGCTGGCTGTGTGTGATAGTTTAGGAATGGTGCTGAATCTTCTGTGGCTACCTATGAGTCAACATCTGACTTTCCAACAAGCCTTGGGATTATGACAAGGTAATCGAGCCAAGTCAGATATCCAGCACCCCGAAACAGTCAATTACAGATGGATATCTGGCTTAGCTATATTCCATTGTCAAATCCCAAGGCTTTTTGGAAAGTTGAATGTACACTCCTAGGGAGTCACTTCCAAGAGGTACCGCTGGTGAGATGGTTCTCTTCCTTGGGAGATACTTATTTGCATATTTGTTTCCCATGGAGCATTGTCAATAAATCTCCATAGAGTACTTCCATTAAGTCTCCATTAGAGTTGAGCGAATCCTAAAAGATTCGTGGATTCGTGATTCGGCCCGAATTTTCCACGGGATTTGTGGATTCGGGCCGAATCCCATTAAAGTCTATGGGAGACCCGAATTATTTTGCAGGGGCCAAAGGTTCGGCCATATCTATCCGCAAAATTGCGGATAGATACGCCGCGGCTCCTATGAAGAAGCTCTATAGTTGTCCGTGCGTACAGACAACTATAGGCATTTTCAATGGGGCCACCCGGCGTGTGTTCCGTGCGTACGGAACACACGCCGGGCGGCCCCATTGAAAATGCCTATAGTTGTCCGTACGCACGGACAACTATAGGGATTCTTCATAGGAGCCGAGAAGACCAAGGCCCAGCCCCCTCCAGCGTCAGGACAAGTAAGTTTTTATGTTTTATGTGTGTGTATATGTATGTGTGTGTATATGTATGTGTGTGTGTAGTATGTGTGTATGTATATGTGTGTGTATGTATATGTGTGTGTATGTATGTATGTGTGTGTGTAGTATGTGTGTATGTATATATGTGTGTGTATGTATGTATGTGTGTGTGGGTATATGCATACACTGTACGTACTGTATATTGTACAGCGTGGCGCAGGGGTTATATTGTCCTGCATGGTGTAACCGCCATGCATTTGTTGTACAGTATATATTATAATCCCTGTACCATGCTATACAATGTACAGTATGATACATTTTTTTTTCAAAAGTTTCATTATTTTTTTTAAAAATGGCGTGGGGTCCCCCCCTTTTTTCCTTCACCAGCCAGATGCAACCATCAGCAGCAGCCTGGCACTACCAGGGTGGGAAGGGACACGGTTATTGGCCCTTCCCAGCCTAATGTTACCAGCCTGCAGCCGCCCCAGAGCCAGACCCTCAATTTAGAAGGTACGGTCCTGCGGGTACTCGGCTCTTCCCGGCACCCCTGGTGGCGGTGGGTGCCAAGGTAATAGATGTTGGGGTTAGTGCTGGCCTGCCATACCGGCAAGTACTAAGCCCAGTATTAGTAATCAGGGCCGTCTGTAGATAGCCGTAATTACTAAAACTGTAGTATTGTAAAAAAAAAAAATACGGTGATGTCACCGTACAGGGATAATAAACACATTGATGTCACCGTACAGGGATAATAAACCTCAGATCAACACATTGTGCCCCCATCAGACCTCAGATCAGCATCTTGTGCCCCCATCAGACCTCAGATCAGCGTCTTGTGCCCCCATCAGACCTCAGATCAGCGTCTTGTGCCCCCATCAGACCTCAGATCAGCATCTTGTGCCCCCATCAGACCTCAGATCAACACAATGTGCCACCATCAGACCTCAGGTCAGCGTCTTGTGCCCCATCAGACCTCAGATCAACATCTTGTGTCCCCCTTCAGACCTCAGATCAGCCCCCAGTGCCCCCATCAGACCTCAGATCAGCCCGCCATGCCCCCATCAGACCTCAGATCAGCCCGCCGTGCCCCCATCAGACCTCAGATCAGCCCGCCATGCCCCCATCAGACCTCAGATCAGCCCGCCATGCCCCCATCAGACCTCAGATTATCCCACATTGCCCCCATCAGACCTCAGATCAGCCCGCCGTGCCCCCATCAGACCTCAGATCAGCCTGCCGTGCCCCCATCAGACCTCAGATCAGCCCCCAGTGCCGCCATCAGACCTCAGATAAGCCCCTAGTGCCCCCACAAGACCTCAGATCAGCCCCCAGTGCCCCCATCAGACCTCAGATCAGCTCCCAGTGCCCCCATCAGACCTCAGATCAGCCCCTAGTGCCCCCATCAGACCTCAGATCAGCCCCCATTGCCCCCATCAGACCTCAGATCAGCCCCCAGTGCCCTCATCAGACCTCAGATCAGCCCACCCAGCCACTTTAAAAAAGCAGACTTACCTGTTCTGGCCGCCGCTGTCCTCTGGCTCCCCGCTCCACTGTCTTCCCTGCCGGCGCGCACTATGACCTGACGCTGCGTCAGGTCATAGTGCGCGCCGGCAGGGAAGACAGTGGAGCGGGGAGCCAGAGGACAGCGGCGGCCAGAACAGGTAAGTCTGCTTTTTTAAAGGGGGGCCGGGCGGCACGGATCATCACGAGTCCGCGCTGGCTCGTGATGCCGTGCCGAGCCGAGCCGAAGCGGCAAATATTCGAGCGAATCCCGAATATTGCCGCTTCGGCTCGCTCATCACTAGTCTCCATACAGGACTGGTCTCTTTAGGGAGATTTAGCACCCTGCCAAAGCCAGATCCATTGCCATTAAAACACAGCTGAGAATGGGCATTTGGGAGGTGCTAATTTTGAGAACTAGGATGATGCTGGAGTACAAGATCAGCAGGAGAAAGCTGCCAGCAGGGATGTGTCACTGGAAGTCATAGAAGTGAGTAAAATGAAAATAGAAAAGACACAAGTTGTGTAAAATAATGCCTAGTTCTTGTTAGTTCAGGATACTATTTCTGCGACCCTCTTAAGGTTTCCTATAACTATGAACATGTCAGACCCCACAACAACCCCTATTGCTTTACCACCATTTAACATTACATTCAATATGAGTAAAATTTCAAAGTTTATAAAACATTATGATTAAATCTGTGATGAAAGAGATCACTAATAGTGAGCAAAAAATTATTAAGGATAAAAATGTAAATTGAGAATTGAATAGGTAATTCTGTAACCACTTAAGACCTGATTGAACTTGGCTTCAAGAATAAAGAAGTATTGAACTACTTAATCATATTCTGTTACATTTTTAGGCAAAATAATAAAAGTGCTCTATCACTATTCGTATTAGTAGCATATGATTAAGTGAAAGTCTAATTACGAAGCTCATTGTTATTACCCTTATCCAGCATGATATAAAATTTATGCAGCAGTTGTAGGATTATGCAAGGAACAAAATCCCATTACAGTTTAATGCTAAGAACATCATTACTAGAAACTATTTTGATAAGAAAGCCCATCTAAGCAGAAATTAGCACACTTTTAAAGGTGTTTGTGATTATAAAATCCTTGTAGTAAAACGTTAATTTGAATCAAATGAGTCTGTGGGCTGTCAACTATGATGTCAACCTTTTTCCATTGGTACACTGTAGCATAAGTTTTGCAGAAGATGGTTATGATAAAGATGAAGAACACCCATGATAAAGAAAGTTTTCAAAGCTGGCTGCCCTAAATTCAAAATTCCAAAGCAGCATGTAATTTACTTCCTGTGTGAGCGTACTCATGAAGGGTCATACCAGAATTTTGCTTCAATGGGAGCAGTGCTGCAGTAACCAGCTCTTTTCACTACATGGTGGATTAAACTGGGGATTTACAGAGCTTTCTGGGAGCAGCTGATTTGTTGGGGTTCAGGGTGTCAGATATTTATAGCCTATCCTGAGGGTAGACCCTAAATATTAGATTTATAGAATACCCCTTCAAGGTTTTGTGTGCTGCAAAAATGTGCATACCTCCTTATTCCCATGCCACCTAAAGAACCCATACAGTGTGCCGCCTGAATAACATCAGAAGTCCCTTATGACAGGACAGTATATAGGCTTCTTGATTTCCATATGCTAATTTGATGTTATGTAGGGTATGTGTACCAGTCTCTAAACTTATCTGCTTAATACTATTTGTGGGATCACAACAGCTTTCCTGATGGAAATCCCACCTGTGATGTCTCAGCAGCTTACCTAAGTGATATGGGTTTGTTAGGGTGTCCGACCATAGCAGGGTGTCCGATCACAAGCTTGATAGTTATAAACAGTCTTATTAAAGGCAGCTAGCTTTATTGTTGCAGTCTCTTAGAGGCAACCAGTTTGGTGATTACTGAGTATTCTAGAGGCAACAGACTTACTTGCTTCTCTGGCGTGGCTCCTAATTGAACAGGCATGGACATACGTGCCTTAGTGTCTTATTCTGGCAGCTAACGATGAAGATGGAGATGCTGATTTTCTAGGCCGATGCTTCTCTCCATGCCGTGACCAGCGGGCAACACTTTTTGAGAAATTTATCAATACTCAGGGTGCTAAACACAATGATGCACATATTCCTTCCATCACGCTGGCATCTTACAGCGGCATAAGGTACATTAAATGGTGCATATTACAGAGGTTAACATATATACGAGGTAGCATGTCACTAAATAATCACCTTAGTGACATTTTCCTCAGGAAACAGTCAATTTACAGTCAGTTTACATAAGTGGTATTGCCACACTAATATGGTCAGAGGTAACCAACAGCAATGGAACAGTACTAGACATAACTGTTCAAGAGACACATTTTCTTGTATGATAGGGGTTAGAGCTTTACATGGTATCTACAGTATTGTGGAATCAATTTTTTTATATTTATATACCATATATATTATACCATATATGTATTAAAGAATATTTTAATTTGTACCTAAAGAGATAATTATGCTGTTCAAATAATCTTGGCACACATGTTATCTGTCTGAAACCCACTTTGATAACACTATGTTTAATGGTGTTTGCCTCACTTTAACACACTTGTGATGTTACAGAAGTTGACAGCTTCTTGCCCGCCTGATACTTACTTATATCGTTACAGCAGAAACCCTCTTGTGATGTCACAACAGCATACTCATTAGTATTATCACAGCAGTTTAGCTAATGGAAACCCAGTTGTGATGTCATGGCAGTTTACCTGACTATAATCCACTTGTGACTTGACAATAGCTTACTTGACTGAAACAATTGCTATATCACAGTGATTTCTCATGGAAATGCAGTTATGATGTCATAGCTGCTTATCTGACTGAAATCCACCAAGAAAGGGCCTTGTACAGTATACGTTTTTTGTAATTTCCAACTGCTGATTTGATGCCAGCATATTCATAGGCCAATCCATGGCTCTCCAGAATATTTCACACCACTGTACCAATCCACCAATGTGTGAGACGCCAGAGGTCGTGATCGCTAGCAGGCAGTGTCACTGACATCATATCTCCATGGTGACCAGACGAGGCCTCTGGGTTCAGGCGTGCGGGCCAATCAGATGGAACGGCGGCACGTCTGCAATGATGACATCATGCGGGACATGTGACTAAAGTGCGGCCTGTGATTTAGGTCTTCTGTTGCGCTTTCTTTTTGCTCTCAGTTGCCTGTGCTGAATTCTTGCCTGGACCTTAGATCCTACCTTTTGCTTTGCGATTTGGACCTTGACATGACTTCTTGGTGTTGATCTGGTTTTAGTATCATATTTACTCTTGTTTTCAGATTTGGCTTTGCATTGTCTCTCCTGGCTTTGACTTGGTCCGTTAGTTACTGTTTTGCCTCGCCATTACTTATCTAGTATTCTATTGTCTGTCACTACATTTTTTATTTTTCCCTTCATCTCTTCCTGCCTAGGCCCTAGGACCTAATCAGGAAGGGACTGTCATCGAGTTGTGGGCCATCATTTAGCATGGATCATGCAAGCAGGTGGAGTCAGTGGTGCCAGTGTAGTTTAGGACTTTACCATTCCCTACCCTGACACAGTGTTTGTGAGTCTGTGACTACTTGCACCCCACTGGGGATTCGTGTCCCACTTATCACTTAGTTGAACTTGATGGACTTATGTCTTTTTTTAACCGTATTAACTATGTAACTATGTGATGGTTTTAGTCAACAAAAACTCCATTTCTTTTCAGGGAGAGGCACATAGACTTCATTGTTACAGTCTTTGCAGACGTACAACAAACATTAAAATGGTTGATACAAGCATCACACTTCCTAGGTTGAGGCCTAGTGGTCAGGCTACACCTCAAGATGGCTGACAAATATTTTCTAAATGTGCCACTATAGGTCAAAAGGAGACTATTCTCTATCACATCATAGCCCATGGTAGGGCTATAACAGCCACTGGTATAAGATGTCCTGGTGCCCCAAGGGGTGTCTGCAGCTGCTCACCACTTCCAGATTATATCTGGCCATAGGCCATGTGAGTTTTGTGGCATGCAACTTGCAATTTTTGAACACAGTCCAAGTCCACAATTTTCAAGATGGAGCACTGTCTCTTTAAGGGTAATATTTGTTTAACAGTAACCCAAGTTGTTTTTGGGAAGCCTATTAAGTTCCCAGACCTACACACTTTCACTAAGATCCCACTGACCCTGGACCCCTATTAATGTAAGATCTGTCTCTCTGCTGATCCAGAAGTTGACCAGGAATCCCTCACGCAGGCTTAGTTGGTCTTAAAGGAGTTGTCACATCATAGACAATGAGGGCATATTGCTCGGATATGCCCCCATTGTCTGATAGGTTCGGGCTATTTACGTCTGCCCCATAGAAATGAATGGGAGAAGGGGCCGCGCATTTGCGGTGCACTCCCATTCACCTCTATGGGAGCAGTGGAGAGCAGCGCTTGGTGGTGGACGGACCCCGGTAAATCCGGGGTCCTGCAGCCACAGCTCTCCCCGCTCTGTTCTCCTTCTATGTGTGGGTCCCAGAGGTGGGACCCGCACATATCAGATAATGGGGGCAGATCACTAGGATGGAAATACCCCTTTAAGCTTTGTTACAGTTCATTATAACATTCCCTAGGCCTCAAACTTCTCCTATGTTTTCTGGTTTGCATGAACCAGATTGTGTACAGTTCGCTTTGTCACACACTCTACTCTAGGAATGATGGATACCTAGGCATCTAAAGTCTTTTTTACAGTCTGCAGCTCAATGACATCTCAGCTGATACCTCCTACACCATCACTGCTCAGAATCCTCAGACATGTCTCACCAGAGCTGGATTGACGGCTACTGTATTGACTTCACTATCTCATCTCTTTACAGCCCTTCTCTAACAGCAGGCTCTTGGGGCTTCCACTTATCAGGCCCTTTCTTTGAGGACAGCACTATGTTTGTGGCCTAGGTCTTTGTTCACAGCACAGGAGACTCCTTCTTCTCATCTAGTCTCAGTCTTATACTGGCTCACTTCCTGCTTATGTATTTCTAATGAATGACTGCTGTTTACGTTGGGTATGTACATAACATATAGTATGCTCTATACTTCATACGCACAATTGCAACACGTACAAAACATTAACATTTTACCGCAGAAATAGATATGTTAACCTCTATATCAAGTATTTATACAGCATATTAACAATTTTGTAATATATAAGATAGACTACTCTTCATGAACAATGGATAATGTAACAAACAACATTTCAATCCACTGATAATATTTGTATGATGAACATATTTCATACCATGTAATCTCAAGCTGTGACCCAACCATAAAGGAAGTCAAAACCCACAGATAGCTTCATAAGAATTTATAATATGAAAATCTAATTTGCCATAGAAAGCAACATTTTCACCCAGCAACAGCTGGCTGGTGATAACAGGCTTAATGATGAATCTTCCATTTGGCACTAAAAGTAAATTTTAATGCCAAAAAGAACTATGAAATCACAAACTCTAGTATGCTCAACTTTACCTCCTAATGTTTCTTGGATGTCTGTGAAAAAGTGAGAATTTTGAATCAACTATAGCAGATGGAAGCATGCATGGATTTTAAGAGGTGTAAAATACAACTACAGCCTGAAAGGGAAAGACAAGGTCTCAAGGTCTCAAACAGAGAAGTATTTTAATGAACTAAAGAGAGCAAATGTTTTGAAACTCATTCTTACAACCAACCCACAGGCACACTGCTATCTTCATTCTCCCAGCGGGCACACAGCCACCAAAGTACTCACTCTCCCCACCACTCTGCACTGTGCACTCCTGCAGGCATGCAATTATGTCTCAGCCAGATATATAAATGAATGCATGTGAGGTCTGATTAGACAGTGGGTATTGCCAAATGGGAGCATCAAAGTGCTGGGACACCAGCTTTGGCAATTTATGAGTGTGCAGGATCTACAAGGCCAGCTGCAGCAGTATCTGAGGGAAAATGTGCCGCATGCTAGAGGCGGCCCAACAGGGTATCTCATTTTAATTGTTCAGTTTGGTAAAGTTATCATTTCGGTCCATTATTGTAATCACTTACATATACTTACCTCAGAGTCCTGTCTATTAGGCCTCTTATTTTTGCCTTCCTCCATTTTTTGCCTTTCTATAGATCAACACAGTAGGATTATGAGCTGTATTTGATGAACCTTACTAGCTATGTAAATATGTAACAATTGAGGAGAAAAGTGGAGCAGATGTTTCCAAATCTCAATCTTCTGGGGCTCTTTTTTAGATCTTTTTCCCTGCATCCGTTTTGTTAAATCTCCCCAAACCATACTGTAGTATATTAGTGATTCTGACACCTTTGCTTGTGACATCTTACATTTTTGAAGATCAGCTGTTAACGCAGAAGAAGCTGTGGCTGAAAGAGAATATATTGTTACATAGCTGGTAGTCAAACACCTTGCAGAAACACACACCACAAATAATATATGGATAAAAACATAGGGGGTCATTTATTAAACAGAAATACTACTAAATTGGTTTAGGCATAGAAAATGGTCTAAATGTAAGACAGCATGCTGGCTTAAATTTAGAAGTGACAGTGAATCCATTGACGTTATGAAGAAGCCGGCGCCTCTTCATAACTCCGCCTGATCCACTGCTGCTGGGACTGGCTATGTATAAAGAGACCCACATAAGTAATAATCAAATGGAAGCATAAAGACATAAAGCAGTGTAAAAATATGAATATAGACTAGAGATGAGTGAATCGATTCTAACAAATCTATTTGTTCCATCAGCAGGGCTTTTTAACTTGTGGGGCGCTGTCCCCATAGGAGAAGTGCCCACCCGCCACTCAATTGACAGGGCAGGACCTGTGCAGATGCTGCTCCAAAGCTAAAGCAGAGCCTATGCCATTGCTCTGCTAAGGAGCAGCAACGCAGGCAGGAAATTGTCTGGGCAAGCTAAATGTCCAGCCTTGTCAATCTTGCAGCAGGTGGGTTCTTCTTCACCTGTGGAGACAGCACCTCACCGGTGAAGAAGCCATGCTAATGAAATGAATCGATTCACTCATCTGTAATACAGACCACTGGGCAGCTCCACCCAATGGTCTGTATTCATCTTTTTATTTCAGTCAAGCAGACCCCAATCTTCATCAGACCCCCAGTCTTCATTAGACCTCAGATCAGACTCCCAATCTTCATCAGACCCCCAATCTTTATTAGACCTCAGATAAGACAGTAAAATTAATAAAACAATTTACCTTTGTTGCACAGCGTCAGGTCATAATGCATGCCTACATGCACTACGTCCTGATGCAATATGCAGTCAGGACACTGCATAGTGGGTACTCGGAAGAAAAGAAGAAGACCAAGAAGTGGTGAGGACAACCAGCACTAGCAGTTCTACACTCACCGCTCCCTGTGCTACCTGCATACTAATGAGCGCTTCTGTAATGAAAGTGCGCATTAGTATTCGCTTTATAAGATACACTGCCAATTTCCCCCCACTTTTACACGTTTTGCAGTCTCTTCCTATAGGGGTTCTGAGCTCTAGCTCTTAGAGGTGGAATATGGAAGGTTGGCTTTGTGAGACTCAGGGGGGAATTTATCATGTGGGGAATATTTCATGTCAGTTTGGCTAGAGTCTGCACTGGCGTACTTTATGAAATGTCGAATTTTGTTTGATACATTTGTCTTATCCTTAATCCTAATGCTTTTGTCTAGAAAAGCTACTCCAGTTTTCTATCTCCATCCTCCTACTGGAGTGAGATTTTGACTTTTTTTTAAAGTCTCAGTGATATATCTGGAGTAAAACCCATTAACATAGCTAGCCATATCTACATTTCAAAATTGGAATGAGTGGTAAAATGTAAAAAGTCACAAAATGTTTGTGCAAGCACCGTTTTGTAACTTTTTGAAACCAGAATTCTGGAGTACAGGGCATGATAAATCAGGGCCAATGCCTTTAGTTGCATCTTGGGCAGAACATGGCACTGATAGTTTTGATTGTGCACTAGATCTGGGTGAGGAAACACCTGAAATATCTGCCTGACTGAGGTAAAATGGTTGGGAGAACAAGAACGTCTACTTTCAGCCAAAATGTATAAAATTTAGCTTTACATATCAAATAAAGCATTATATTTCAATGTAAGCTTTAGAAATGCATGGGCATCCACAGTGTTATATACTGCAACTCAATAACTCACTAAGTGCAAAGCAATTTTCACAGTGTATAGTAATATTAGTCAAAGTCTGAACCTGAGCTAAGGTCTTTGAGCTTCACATGAAAGAATCTTGGCAAACGTTGTACTGTGGAGTCTCAGATTTCAGAGTTCCCCTTAGAAATTCCCTCAGCAATAAAATATACAAGTGAACTTTTATGACTTAGAAAAGTGCTGGCTGTTTTTTTCACTAATGCTACTTCACAACTCAGTAAAGTTAATGAAATAAAAAATACACAGGGTTATTGTTTAAAAGTAATTTAAAATCTGACTATATAGCCCCTTCTGCTCCATGACCTTGAACTACATTTACAAAATTTTACAGCTCCTATATTTAAAACTGGAAATCTATCAAAAATATTAGCTGACATGTTATGTAATGACAGCCTCACCAAACAGCTATGCTTTCCAATTTCTAATTATTTTGAAACAGTGAGACAGAGAGACAAAACTAAAATTATGGCAAGGTTATTCCAGTCACACTCTTACTAAAGCGACTTATTCTTATGAGGATAGATCCAGGTTCTGGAACACTTACCAATCGTGTAAATAGCCAAAGTACTTTGTCTAACCATGGACTGATAAGGGTATTACTCCAAACAAGTACAACATGGTTAAACTCATGTTGTACTTGTATATACAGTGACATACAAAAGTTTACTGTTACTGTGAACAGTTAAGCAAGATGAAGATGAAAAGATCTCCAAAAGGCATAAAGTTAAAAATGGCACGTTCTCTTTGTTTTTTAATAAAAACAAATTTTTATTTTCATCTTTTATATTTTCAAAATAACAAAAAAAGGACTTCTGTTAAAAAGGCACAAAAGTCTATTGTTATATCTGGCTGCAATTTATTTTTTTCTGTTGGGGCAAAAAGAATGCAAGTTTGCCTGACCTTAACACCACCTGTGCAGCTTGTTCATTATAACGTTGCTGTATCCTATATAGCTGACATCCGGTGTCATTTTTTCTGCCGTTAACCCCTTCACCACCGGAGGTTTCTTCGGTTATGCATTTTCGTTTTGCGCTCCCTGTCTTCAAACAGCCATAACTGTTTTATTTTTCTGTTCACATAGCTGTATGAGGGCTTGTTTTTTGCAGGACAAGTTGTACTTTCCAACACCACCATTTAATATTGCATATGGTGTAGTGGGAAGCGGGAAAAAAATTCCAAATCAGGTGAAATTGCAAAAAAAAACCCGCTATTCCGCTACAGTTCTACGGGTTTCTTATTTACAGCGTTCGATGTGCATTAAAACTGACCCATTACTTTCATTCTACTGGTCAGTACGAATCCGGCAATGCCTAATATGTATAGTTTTTCCTGCGTTTTGATAGTGATAAAATAATTAGAAAGTTGCCCTTTTTTTTTTTTTTTCCTTGTCATATCTTGACCCCTATAACTTTTTGGTATTTATGTGTACGGAGCTGTATGGGGGCTCATTTTTTGCAGGGTGATCTGAAGTTTTTATTGATACCATTCTGGGGTGTGTATGACTTTTTGATCACTTTTTATTTAATTTTTTTAGAAAAAAAAGCGACGAAAAGCGGCGAATCGCCATTTGGACGCTTTTTTCCACCACACAATTTGAATTTTTTTTTTATATTTTAAAAGTACGGGCGTTTTCAGTCACGGTGATACCCATGATGTCTATATTTATTGTTATTTAGGTATTTATTTTTTCATTATACGGAAAGGGGGGTGATTTGAACTTTTATATATTTTTTATATATTTTTTAACATTTTTTTTATTTTTTTCTGACTATTTTAAAGCTCAAATATGAGCTGATATATTGTGTTTTTTTTTCTTTATGAGCAATCAGGGATTTACTAGATGGAGTTAAATTCCATAATTGCTCATGTCTTATCCTGGCCTGCCATCTAGTGGCCAGAATAAGAATTGCAGTTTGAAAACTGTAATCCTCACCAGCGAGGATTACAGTTTTCATATGGTGTACAGACACCCCGATTGGCCACTCGGGGCGTCTGTACACCACCCGGAAGCGTACGCTTCCGGATTCAGGCGCATCCTGATGCCGTGATCACGTGTGATCACGGCATCAGAAGGCCCTAGAAGACGCCGCCGATGGTGGTAAGTAGCGGCAAGTCTCTGCTGTTAGAAACAGCAGAGACTTGCCGGCCATGACGCGCGCCGCACCCGCGATCAAGTCGACATTACCTGCGCGGCTGCCGTTAATCAAGGCGATATTACCTGCGCTGCATCTGCTGTATAAAGTTTGCGCAAGGAGGGACAGATAGTATAGGGATAGAAATTGGCTAGGCAGGGCTAGTTGTTGGCTAGGCAGGGCTAGCTGTTGAAAAGCCCTTTTAATGAATATTATATCTGGCTGCAATATATTATTTTTGTGGTGGGTTAAAAATTGAGCAAGGTTGCCTGACCTTAACACTACCTTTGCAGCGTCTGCTGTCTAACATTTGTGTATCCCAAATACCTGAAATCCGGTGTATTTTTTTTCTGCCGCTATTCAAGGCGACATTACTAATGTCGCCATGTTTAGCGGCAGAAAAAAACGCAATAAATGTCAGGTATATAGGAGAAACAAACATTGTACTGCACATTTAATGTCGCAGTGATTAGCGGCAGTAAAAACCGCAATAAATGTCAGGTATATAGGAGAAACAAACATTGTACTGCACATGTAATGTCGCCGTGATTAGCGGCAGAAAAAAAACGCAATAAATGTCAGGTACATAGGAGAAACAAACATTGTACTGCACATGTAATGTCGCCGTGATTAGCGGCAGGAAAAAAACGCAATAAATGTCGGGTATATAGGAGAAACAAACATTTTACTGCACATGTAATGTCGCCGTGATTAGCGACAGAAAAAAAACAAAATAAATGTCAGGTATATAGGAGAAACAAACATTGTACTGCACATGTAATGTCGCCATGATTAGCGGCAGAAAAAAACACAATAAATGTCAGGTATATAGGAGAAACAAACATTGTACTGCACATGTAATGTCACCGTTATTAGCGGCAGAAAAAAACACAATAAATGTCAGGTATATAGGAGAAACAAACATTGTACTGCACATGTAATGTCACCGTTATTAGCGGCAGAAAAAAACACAATAAATGTCAGGTATATAGGAGAAACCTATAGGAGTGCCTGCTGCTGATCTGACTGTGTAAAACATTAGGGGTGAGGGCCTGCTGCTACTTGCGCTTTATATACAAAGTAAATATATGTTTCCTAACAATATTTCCTGTAAAATCCGTCCGTTCCCAGCAGCGACTTTGGTGTCCAAGATGCATCCAGACATCCTCTCCATGCTGTTCCCAAACCATTTCAGTGGTGTTTCCATTTTCTCAACTTTCCCTATGAACCAGACACCCTCCCCTCTTCAGAGCAGGGGGTGCCTGGTTTAGTGCTTGGGTTCTCCCATTGACTTCCATTATACTCGGGTGCTCGGCCGAGCACTCGAGCACCACCCAGTGTTCGGCCAGAGCACCTGAGTATCGCGGTGCTCGATCAACACTAAAAAGGACCCAAAGCAAAAGTTTGGGTACCCTGCATGGGTAGTCCCTAGTGGAACCTTTGGCAGGTATCACAGCTTGCAATAGATTTTTTTGTAGCCAGCCAAGAGTCTTTAAATTCTTGTTGGAGGAATTTTCTTCCATTCTTGCTTGCAAAATTCTTCCAGTTCTGTAAGATTCCTGGGCCATCTTGCATGACTGCTCTTTTGAGATCTAAACACAGGTTTTCAATGATGTTTAGATCAGGGGACTGAGAACGCCTGGGGCTGTGTTTCTGATTATCTGGCACTTACTAATATACACTTTGTTGCAATTCTGTGCCAATTTCTATATTTCATAAGGTATGCCCCCTTATTTGCCAAGTCTTTTGTGCTGTCCTCAAAGAGGTCTTGTCCAGAAAATGGTTTCTGACAGAGGGTCATGTGACCATGCAAATCACCTACACGTGATGTCACCACCAGTAAAATACTGTACAATGCACCTGCCTACTGCACTTCACTGTTGGGGGTTTAGTGCAGGTGCAGTGTGTTAGAATGGAGGAGGATGAATGATGTATGGATGGGATCTCTATGTGGACAACACAGAAGATTTGCCTAACAAGGAGACATGACTCATGAAATATAGCAAATGGCACAAAATTTCAAGAAAGGCTATATTAGTAACTGCCATATAGTCCTTCATACACATTGGTCAACAGTAGCCAGAAAGTGCCCAACCCCTTTAAAGGGGTTCTCCGAGTTATATATATTGATCAGGATATCCTCAGGATAGGTCATCAATATCAGATCGGCGGGGGTCCGACACCTGGCACCCCCGCCGATCAGCTGTTTGAAGAGGAGGCGCGCGCCGTATCAGCGCTGCCTCCTCTTCACTGTTTACATGCTGGCCGACACGGGGGTAGTGGTGAGTAGGTGTAATTACACTTAACCACCCCATTCATTTCAATGGGAAAAATCACTTCCATAGACTTATATGGGAACCATTCTTCCCATTGAAATGAATGGGGCGGTTAGATGTAATTACATCTATTCACCACTACCCCCGTGTCTGCCAGCATATAAACAGTGAAGAGAAGGTAGGGCTGATACGGTGCCCGCCTCCCCTTCAAACAGTTGATCGGCGGGGGTGCCAGGTGTCGGACCCCCGCCGATCTGATATTGATGACCTATCCTGAGGATAGGTCATCAATATATATAACTCAGAGAATCCCTTAAGGTCATAAAACATACAAAGAATATTTGGATCTTCTAATAGTTTCCTATCCTTACAGATCTGTTCTGATACTTTTGAATATCAGCATGTAAAGGATTTAGGATAAACGAGCCCTGAAGAAAATTTTACTTATCAAAATTGCTTGGGTTGTGTTAGGGTGCATTATCCATGCAAATTCTTAAACTATACAGAGCAAACTGTTTTGCTAAATTACAGTTTTGATGGAAATATTGTTCTGCTTTTCCTCCTCAGAATTTTTTTTTTAACTAAGAAAATAGATAAAACAATGCCAATAAGTAAGCACATTTCTTTTCTGCGTTTCGCTGGCTGAAATTATAATCTTGAAAAAGGCGGACATTGTAGTTAAAGGTCTAGTCTAAATGTATGGATATCATAAAAGGAGAAGATTGCACTCAACTATTCAAAAATACTAATAATTCCTCAATTATTACTATATATATATATATATATATATATATATATATATATATATATATATATATATTACGCTTGTAGTTTCTATTAAATTGAAATTCAAGGTTTTTCTATTGTTACAAAGAAGCAATAAAGTGATAAATAAAACTTCAAAAACTATAGGAGATTCCATCCAATACTAAATAACTCATACTGCTGATGTTATTGTAGTTAACAGAGCAAAGAGTCAAAACAATGAGGACCTTTACGAAGCTTCAAAAGTTATGTTAGTTGAATATGTAGTAAGCCACTAGAGATGAGCGAGCACTAAAATGCTCGGGTGCTCGTTATTCGAGTCGAACTTTTCCCGATGCTCAGGTGCTCGTTTCGAATAACGAACCCCATTGAAGTCAATGGGACACTCGAGCATTTTTGCAGGGGACCAAGGCTCTGCCTAGGGAAGGCTGGGTGAAAACCTGGAAACCTCAGAAAATGATGGAAACACCACGGAAATGGACAGGAAACAGCAGGGGCAGCATGCATGGATGCCTCTGAGGCTGCCTAATCCCACCATTACCTCAAATTCTCAGGCAACAGCCTGGTGGTTACCCTCATGGCAATTGTTCTCACCCAGACCAAGAAAGGCGAGGCAAATACCCATCACATGTTAGGGAAGCACCCAACTAGGTGCAACGAAGGTCCATCACCGCCTGCAGGTGACACCACTGCTCATGCTGGCACTGCAGCTGACATCAAGTTTAGTATCTGTTCTTATCAGTTGCTGTGGCTGTTGGTGGTAAAGTGGTGAGCATAGCTGCTTCCCAAGCAGTTGACCTGGGTTCGATTCCCGTCTATCGCAGGAGGCAATTAAAAGAAGAAGCAAAAAAAAATTTGTAAAATATCTAATACGTCCCCTATCCGGGTAAATTGTTTGGAGAGAGGGCCTGTAGGTGGGGGGCAGGCTGGGGGGAAGGAGGTTTCGCTAGAAGAGCCAGAGGAGTGCCCCCTGGGCTAGCGTGTGTGGTGGTGAGACAACAGCCGGATGGATTTGGAAAAACTGTAGCATCAACCGGTACGGTATCAATTCTTCTCAGTTTAAAATCGTATACGTCCCCTATCTTGGGACCATATATTTCATGGATTTTTCGACCACGGAAAAGGAAAAAGAGCTTGCTCTGGCCAGGGGAGTGTCTTTCCTACTGAAGCTAAGGGGACGTGTCCATGCTCTGCCTACCACAGGTCAGGAGGCAATTAAAAGAAGAACCAAAAAAAAATCTGTAATACGTGCCCTATCCGGGTAAATTGTTTGGAGAGAGGGCCTGTAGGTGGGGGGCAGGCTGGGGGGAAGGAGGTTTCGCTGGAAGAGCCAGAGGAGTGCCCCCTGGGCTAGCGTGTGTGGTGGTGATAACAGCCGGATGTAGTTAGAATGACGACGCAGGACCCCAACTTAAAAATTTAGCATCAACCGGTACAGTCGTAAGTTATGAGATTGATCAAGTGTGGTATGTCTTCTATGTATACTACTCAGTTTAATACCGTATATGGCCGCTATCCGGAAAAATAGTTTGGAGAGAGAGAAAGATAGGACAAAGACGTAAATTGTTTGGAGAGAGGGCCTGTAGGTGGGGTGGCAGGCTGGGGGGAAGGAGGTTGAGCTGGAAGAGCCAGAGGAGTGCCCCCTGGGCTAGCGTGTGTGGTGGTGACAACAGCCTGATGTAGTTAGAATGACGACGCAGGACCCCAACTTAAAAATTTAGCATCAACCGGTACAATTGTCAATTATGAGCTCGATCAAGTGTGGCATGACTTTTTAGATGGAGATTGCATGTGGTCACGTACTCCCTGGAACCCCATAGTCACCCCTTCTCTGATGTGCTAGCCCAGAACATTCTCTGCCCCAATTCGCAAGACCTTTTGCAGTCTCCGTGTGCTGACAGTGGGGATTTACCAGTGTTGTCTGAGGAGGTGGTGGACAATGGCGAGACACAGGTGTCGGGGGGTGAGGTAGTTGTATGGGAAGCAAGTTACAGTGGGGACTCCTTGGGGGGACTTTCTCATGATGGGACAGATTCAACTTGGGTGGATCAGGCACAGGAACAGATCAATTTTTTTTTTTTTTGTGTTTATTTAACTTTTATTTAGCTCAAATAACCACAGAGATATTTATTCGTTATCTTCGCTGCGCAGTCTGGTGTTGGGGTTCGTCACTTTGATGGCGAGCTGTGCCGCTCTCTCCACAATGGTCTTTAGGTTCTTAGATGGAGACGTTGTGGGCGATTTCTGAACAGAAGGACTTGTTGCTCATCAACAGAACCTCGAGCTCCTTGACATTGTGGACCAGGAATTTGCGGAACCCTGTGGCCAGCATGTGTTTGGTCTTCTAGTTGCTACCGTATCCAATGTTGGGCAATATAGATACGCAGGTAATATTATTTTTCACACCTATCCCAAAAATAAAATTTACGCAGTTTGCGCAAATAAAACTGGAAACTGTAACTGGAGAGAGGGCCTGTAGGTGGACCTCCGGAAAAATTGTTTGGAGAGAGGGCCTGTAGGTGGACCTGCGGAAAAATTGTTTGAAGAGAGGGCCTGTAGGTGGACCTCTGGAAAAATTGTTTGGAGAGAGGACCTGTAGTTGGACCTCCCGAAAAATTGTTTGGAGAAAGGGCCTGTAGGTGGACCTCCGGAAAAATTGTTTGGAAAGAGGGCCTGTAGGTGGGGGGGCAGGCTGGGGGGAAGGAGGTTGAGCTGGAAGAGCCAGAGGAGTGCCCCCTGGGCTAGCATGTGTGGTTGTGACAACAGCCGGATGTAGTTAGAATGACGACGCAGGACCCCAACTTAAAAATTTAGCATCAACCGGTACAATTGTCAATTATGAGCTCGATCAAGTGTGGCATGACTTTTTAGATGGAGATTGCATGTGGTCACGTACTCCCTGGAACCCCATAGTCACCCCTTCTCTGATGTGCTAGCCCAGAACATTCTCAGCCCCAATTCGCAAGACCTTTTGCAGTCTCCGTGTGCTGACAGTGGGGATTTACCAGTGTTGTCTGAGGAGGTGGTGGACAATGGCGAGACACAGGTGTCGGGGGGTGAGGTAGTTGTATGGGAAGCAAGTTACAGTGGGGACTCCTTGGGGGGACTTTCTCATGAGGGGACAGATTCAACTTGGGTGGATCAGGCACAGGAACAGATAATTATTTTTTTTGTGTGTGTTTATTTAACTTTTATTTAGCACAAATAACCACAGAGATATTTATTCGTTATCTTCGCTGCGCAGTCTGGCGTTGGGGTTCGTCACTTTGATGGCGAGCTGTGCCGCTCTCTCTCTACAATGGTCTTTAAGTTCTTAGATGGAGACGTCGTGGGCGATTTCTGCACAGAGTGACTTGTTGCTCATCAACAGAACCTCGAGCTCCTTGACATTGTGGACCAGGAATTTGCGGAACCCTGTGGCCAGCATGTGTTTGGTCTTCTAGTTGCTATCGTATACAATGTTGGGCAATATAGATACGCAGGTAATATTATTTTTCACACCTATCCCAAAAATAAAATTTACGCAGTTTGCGCAAATAAAACTGGAAACTGGAACTGGAGAGAGGGCCTGTAGGTGGACCTCCGGAAAAATTGTTTGGAGAGAGGGCCTGTAGGTCGACCTACGGAAAAATTGTTTGAAGAGAGGGCCTGTAGGTGGACCTCCGGAATAATTGTTTGGAGAGAGGGCCTGTAGGTGGACCTGCGGAAAAATTGTTTGAAGAGAGGGCCTGTAGGTGGACCTCCGGAAAAATTGTTTGGAGAGAGGGCCTGTAGGTGGACCTCCGGAAAAATTGTTTGCAGAGAGGGCCTGTAGGTGGACCTCCGGAAAAATTGTTTGGAGAGAGGGCTTGTAGGTGGACCTCTGGAAAAATTGTTTGGATAGAGGGCCTGTAGGTGGACCTCTGGAAAAATTGTTTGAATAGAGGGCCTGTAGGGGGCCCTCCTGAAAAATTGTGCTAAAAGAGTGCCAGTTGGACCTCTGAAAAATGGTGTTTTTTTGTTCAGCGTTAGGCAAAGATGATATGGAGGAGGAGGAGTAGGAAGAGTAGAGAAGAGGAATCGGATACATAAGTAATGTTAAATTTTAGCTGCTTTCCCCCGGAGGAGATTTGAATTCCGGTGAAATCCAGGCTTTGTTCATTTTAATAAGCGTCAGCCTGTCAGCGCTGTCAGTTGACAGGCGTGTACGCTTATCGGTGATGACGCCACCAGCTGCACTGAATACCCGCTCTGACAGCACGCTAGCGGCAGGGCAGGCCAGCACCTCCAAGGCGTACAGCGCCAGTTCAGGCCACGTGTCCAGCTTTGAAACCCAGTAGTTGTATGGAGCAGAGTGATCGCTACGGACGTTGGTATGGTCAGCTAGGTACTCCCTCACCATCTTTCTGTACAGCTCCCCCCTACTCTGCCTAGACTGGGGACAGGTGACAGTGTCTTGCTGGGGTGACATAAAACTGGCAAAGGCCTTGGAGAGCGTTCCCCTGCCAGTGCTGGACAAGCTGCCTGCTCGCCTCCTCTCCCCCGCTACTTGGCCCACAGAACCATGCCCTCTGCCGCTAGCGGCGTCAGATGGGAAGAATTGTTTCAGCTTGTGCACCAGGGCCTGTTGATATCTATTCACTCTCATACTCCTTTCCTCTGCAGGGATGAGAGTGGAAAGGTTCTGCTTGTACCGTGGGTCCAGGAGAGTGAACACCCAGTAATCGGTGTTTGAAAAAATTCTTCTAACGCGAGGGTCACGGGATAGGCAGCCTAACATGAAGTCTGCCATGTGCGCCAGAGTCCCAACACGCAAGAATTCCCTCTCCTCACTGGCCTGACTCTCCATTTCCTCCTCCTCCTCCTCCAAGTCCTCCTCTTCAGCCCATACACGCTCAAGAGTTAAGGACTGAGCACTGGTACCCTCTACTGTCTCGCCGACATTCTCCTCCTCTTCCTCCTCATCCTCATCCCCCTCCTCCGATACGCGCTGAGAAACAGACCGGAGGGTGCTCTGGCTATCAAGCGACGTATCTTCCTCCACCGTCTCTTGTGACAAGCGCAAAGCATCCGACTTGATGCTGAGCAGTGAGTTTTTCAACAGGCAAAGCAGCGGGATGGTGAGGCTGATAATGGCGGCATCGCCGCTGACCATCTGTGTTGACTCCTCAAAGTTGCTCAACACCTGGCAGATATCAGACATCCACGTCCACTCCTCATTGTAGACTTGAGGAATCTGACTGACCTGACTACCAGTTCTGGTGGAAGTTGACATCTGGCAGTCTACAATCGCTCTGCGCTGCTGGTAAACTCTGGATAACATGTTTAATGTGGAATTCCATCTCGTGGGCACGTCGCACAACAGTCGGTGAGCGGGCAGTTGTAGGCGGCGCTGCGCTGCCCTGAGAGTGGCAGCATCTGTGGTCGACTTGCGGAAATGCGCACAGATGCGGCGCACCTTGGTGAGCAAATCAGACAGATTGGGGTATGTCTTGAGGAACCGCTGAACTATGAGATTGAACACGTGGGCCAGGCATGGCACATGTGTCAGTCTGCCGAGTTGCAGAGCCGCCACCAGGTTACGCCCGTTGTCACACACAACCATGCCTGGCTTGAGGTTCAGCGGTGCCAGCCACACATCGGTCTGCGCCGTGATGCCCTGTAACAGCTCTTGGGCGGTGTGCCTTTTGTCACCTAAGCTCAGCAGTTTGAGCACCGCCTGCTGGCGCTTACCCACGGCACTGCTGCTGCGCCTAGAGCTACCGACTGAAGGCGCCGTGCCCACGGATGGTAATTCGGTGGAGGAGGAGGAGGGTCGGAGGAGGAGGAGGCATAGTACGTCTGAGAGACCGTGACCGAGGTAGGCCCCGCAATCCTCGGTGTGGGCAGTACATGAGCGGCCCCAGGGTCATTCTCGGTCCCAGCCTCCACCAAGTTAACCCAATGTGCCGTCAGTGAGATATAGTGTCCCTGCCCGGCAGCACTTGTCCACGTGTCCGTGGTTAGGTGGACCTTCTCAGAAACAGCGTTGGTCAGGGCACGGATGATGTTCTGTGACACGTGCTGGTGTAGGGCTGGGACGGCACATCGGGAAAAATAGTGGCGGCTGGGGACCGAATACCGAGGGGCAGCCACCGCCATGAGATTGCGAAAGGCCTCGGTCTCTACCAGCCTATAGGGCAGCATCTCCAGGCTAAGCAATTTGGAGATGTGGACGTTGAGGGCTTGGGCATGTGGGTGGGTGGAACTGTATTTCCTCTTGCGCTCCAGCGTCTGCTGTAAAGACAGCTGAACGCTGCGCTGGGACACATTGGTGGACACTGTGGAGGATCGTGGAGGCGAAGGTGTGGTTTTCCGGCGGGAGGCGCTCGTGCCGGGGTCCTGGGCAGGGGGTTGACTAGCAGAGGCAGCGAGTGACGCAGGGGGTTGACTAGCAGAGGCAGCGAGTGACACAGGGGAAGGAGCAGTGGTGTGACCCGCAGGAGGTGGTGAACGGCCTTGGTTCCATTGAGTGGGGTGTTTAGCACTCATATGCCTGCGCATGCTGGTGGTGGTTAGGCTAGTAGTGGTGGCACCCCTGCTGATCCTGGTGTGGCACAGGTTGCACACCACAGTCCGTCGGTCATCCTCACTTTCTTTAAAGAACCTCCAGACTTGCGAACATCTAGGCCTCGCCACGGGAGCTTCACTACGTGAAACAGTTGCTGCTGATGCACCAGCTCTGGCCCTGCTTCTCCCTCTGGCCACACCACTGCCTCTTACAACCTGTTCTGGTGCAGCACTCGCCTCCGCCTCAGAAGCACTGTCTTCACTCGGCATATCAACCCAGCTTGGGTCAGTCACCTCGTCATCCTCCGATTCCTCAGTCTGCTCCCCCCTCGGAATTCCTCCCCTAACAACAACTTCACCACTGTCTGACAACCGTGTCTCCTCATCGTCTGACACCTCTTTACAAACTTCTTCCACTAACTCAACATTGTCATCATCATCATCACCCACAGACTGCGACAGTTGGAAAACTTGGGCATCGGGAACGAGGTCAGCAGCAACCTGAGAAGTGGTTTGTGACTCTGGGAAGGGTCCAGAAAACAGTTCCTGAGAGTATGCCGGATCGCATTCCAAATTTTCCTGGGAGGGGGCAGACTGGGGGATAGGAGGTTGAGGTGGAGGAGCCAGAGGAGTGCTCCCTTGGGTAACGTGGGTGGACTGCGTGGAAGACTGACTGGTGGACAAATTACTTGAAGCATTGTCCGCAATCCACGAGATCAGCTGTTCGCACTGTTGTGGTTTCAACAGTCCTCTACCACGTGTCCCTGTAAGTTGAGACATGAAGCTAGGGAGTGTAGCTCTGCGGCGTTCCACAGCTCCCTCATCAGCAGGTACTGTCTCACCCTGCCCAGGACCACGGCCTCTGCCCCCTGCAGTAATTGAATGCCCACGCCCACGCCCTCGTCCTCGACCCTTAGCCCTGGGGTTCAACATTTTCTGTATATAAGTGTATGATAAAATAAAATATAACGGGCCTGGTGTACTGAAACCCACAAACTTGTTCAGTCTGGTTTAATTAAGTGACGTACAGAAAGTGTCACCTGGACAGAAAATACGGATTGGAGTGAGTGTGCTGAACTGTGACACACAGAAAGGTTACACGCAGCTGTGTGAAATGGATTTGTATCACTGAGCTAAAACAACAAATACAACTAATTTTTTTTATATATTTTGTTTTTATATTTTTTTTTTAGTTTTGTTTTTTTGGGAACGTGACGTGCAGGAACTATCGGAGACCTAACTCACACCCTGTTAACGGTGGCTATTTAGACTGCGACCCAGACAAATGTCGCACAGAGATTTTTAGGATCAAGCTATATACGTGACAGGCAGCAAATGACTTGGTTGTATTCAGTGACGTACAGAAAGTGTCACCTGGACAGAATATACGGATTGGAGTGAGTGTGCTGAACTGTGACACACAGAAAGGTTACACGCAGCTGTGTGAAATGGATTTGTATCACTGAGCTAAAACAACAAATACAACTAATTTTTTTATATATTTTGTTTTCTATATTTTTTTTTTAGTTTTGTTTTTTTGGGAACGTGACGTGCAGGAACTATCGGAGACCTAACTCACACCCTATTAATGGTGGCTATTTAGACTGCGACCCAGACAAATGTCGCACAGAGATTTTTGGGATCAAGCTATATACGTGACAGGCAGCAAATGACTTGGTTGTATTCGGTGACGTACAGAAAGTGTCACCTGGACAGAAAATACGGATTGGAGTGAGTGTGCTGAACTGTGACACACAGAAAGGTTACACGCAGCTGTGTGAAATGGATTTGTATCACTGAGCTAAAACAACAAATACAACTAATTTTTTTTATATATTTTTTTTTTTTTTAGTTTTGTTTTTTTGGGAACGTGACGTGCAGGAACTATCGGAGACCTAACTCACACCCTGTTAACGGTGGCTATTTAGACTGCGACCCAGACAAATGTCGCACAGAGATTTTTGGGATCAAGCTATATACGTGACAGGCAGCAAATGACTTGGTTGTATTCGGTGACGTACAGAAAGTGTCACCTGGACAGAAAATACGGATTGGAGTGAGTGTGCTGAACTGTGACACACAGAAAGGTTACACGCAGTTGTGTGAAATGGATTTGTATCACTGAGCTAAAACAACAAATACAACTAATTTTTTTTATATATATTTTTTTATATTTTTTTTTTAGTTTTGTTTTTTTGGGAACCTGACGTGCAGGAACTATCGGAGACCTAACTCACACCCTGTTAACGGTGGCTATTTAGACTGCGACCCAGACAAATGTCGCACAGAGATTTTTGGGATCAAGCTATATACGTGACAGGCAGCAAATGACTTGGTTGTATTCAGTGACGTACAGAAAGTGTCACCTGGACAGAATATACGGATTGGAGTGAGTGTGCTGAACTGTGACACACAGAAAGGTTACACGCAGCTGTGTGAAATGGATTTGTATCACTGAGCTAAAACATCAAATATAACTAATTTTTTTCTATATTTTTTTTTATATTTTTTTTTAGTTTTGTTTTTTTGGGAACGTGACGTGCAGGAACTATTGGAGACCTAACTCACACCCTGTTAACGGTGGCTATTTAGACTGCGACCCAGACAAATGTCGCACAGAGATTTTTGGGATCAAGCTATATACGTGACAGGCAGCAAATGACTTGGTTGTATTCAGTGACGTACAGAAAGTGTCACCTGGACAGAAAATACGGATTGGAGTGAGTGTGCTGAACTGTGACACACAGAAAGGTTACACGCAGCTGTGTGAAATGGATTTGTATCACTGAGCTAAAACAACAAAAAAACTAATTTTTTTGGTATATTTTGTTTTGGATTTTTGTTTTTTTTGGAACGTGACGTGCATAAACTATCGTAGAGCTAACTGACACCCTCCTGACGGTAGCTATTTAGACTGCGACCCAGACAAATGTCGCACAGAGATTTTTGGGATCAAGCTATACACGTGACAGGCAGCAAAAGACTTGGTTGTATTCAGTGACGTACAGAAAGTGTCACCTGGACAGAAAATAGTGAGTGTACTGAACTGTGACACACAGAATGGTTCCACACTGCTGTGTGCAATGGATTTGTATCACTGAGATATAACAATAAAAAAAAAAAAAGTGTTATATATGGCGATAGCTGCACTACTAGTGCCAGCCAGCCAGCCAAGCCAGGAGACAAAAAATAAATGTCTTCTAGCCCTTAGAAGGGCTGTTCGGTTCTTTGTGGGTGATTCCTGCCTAACAGAGAACTAAATGCAGGCCCTAACACTGTCCCTGAAACGCAGCAGCTCTATCCCTAACGACATCCAGACGGCATCGGAGCCGAGCACCGCGGCCAGTCACTAGTATATTCCAGGGTCACCTGATCAGGCCAGCCAACCCCTGCTATCGACATGTAAGGGCCCCACGTGATGCTGTGTGTACCGTAGAGTCTCCTGGCTTGTGATTGGCTGTGTTTATAGGCACTAAAAAAGCACGATGCGGAAGTTGCCAGCGAGCACTTACGAGTACCCTAATACTCGAACAAGCACCAAGCTCGGACGAGTATGCTCGCTCATCTCTATAAGCTACTTAAGACGGTTTAAGTCCAGATTTACAGATGTGAAACACTGGCTATCTTAAAGCTCCCTTAGTCTGAGTTCACACTTCCATTATTTGGTCAGTTATTGTGTCCATCAGTTATTGTCAAACCAGTAGTGAAGCTTACTCAGACATAAGGTGTAATGGAAAGATCTGCAACTGTTCTGTGTTTTTGATCCACACCTGGTTTTGGCTAACAATAACTGATGGAAATAACTGACCAAATAACTGAAGAGTGAACTTGACCTTACACTGCACAATTTAGCGGACGATTGTCAATAAGGAAGTGTTCCTTCCCGGCAATGACCTGCTCATCAGTGAAGGACACAGGTGCATTTACATGTAACAATCTCCTCCACAGTATGAGGAGGAGAAATCGCTAATGCCATTGCTCATCTCAATAAAGAATCATAGTACCTTGCTCGCTTCCAGGGATTGTGACCACCCTGCAATACAGCAGCAGTGGCTGTGCTTGCACACTAAAGGAAAAGGTGCCAGCCTCTCTGGTGACCGGAACCCTGAAATCGAACATAAGCACACAATCTTGCTCCAGTTCCAGCCATCTTGTATCTGTGCTGTTGTGGTGGCCGTGTATAAGGCAATGGAAAAATGAATAAAGCCAGCAATGGAGGCAATATGGTCAATCACAAAACAATAGTAAGTGACTTGTATTAACTTTGTCATAAATGCCATTTGCTGAAGTAAGGTATAGACAGATAGACAGACAGACAGATATTTACACACACAATTAGCACATTAGCGTATTAGTACAAATTAGAAATGTTGCATAATACAGTATATTGCGCAGATTAAAGTTAAACACGGGGTAAATAGACATGGAGTAATACATAAAGAATTTTAGCTTTATTTACTACTGCTTGATGCTATAGGAAGTACATATTAGTTCTAAATGGATTTATACTTCATTTTTTGTGTTGCCACGACATTGAAATGGAACAAAGGAGTATGTTTATTTTCATCTTCAAAACCATATCTTAAAATAACGAAAACCTCCAGAACTACTTTCAAATTCAAACTTTTGAATAGACTTCATTCTTCACCGTGTGATATACTTACAATGAAATCCCTTCATCATTGACTTTCAAACTATTGTACCCTGTTATCAGATGGAAACTCAATTCCTCCTATGTTTTATAGTCAGGTTTCTAAGAATTCTCCAATGCTGCTTCATGGTCTTTTATTTTCTAGAGAAGTTTTATTGGTTTGCAAGATTTTTGAATCCGAGACGAGAATAAAAACCTTGCAGGTGCTATAAGTCCTTAAAAAAATGATATGATCTGTGTTACAATGTTGATACTGAAATTCAATCTTGATGGTTTTCTGAAAAATGAGAAAAGGGTGTATAAAATTGCAGAACGTTATAAGCAGCCGAAAACATCTGACTGTTTTATATGATTACACTACCATGTAAAAGCAGAACGGAAACAATATTGTAATTCGAAACCCATCCACGCACAGTTGTACTTTTAGGTTGAAGCAGATTTAAACTAGAAATTCACATGCTGTAATAGGAAAAACGAAGATTAGATAATGTCTTGCTCTCATTCCTAAATGTTTTCCCAGAAAATATTATAACATGTACATAGGCTTTGTGCTTACTCTTTATTTCTGTGGGAATGTTCTTTAAAATGAAAAGTTTATGAAAAGCCTATATTGTCACCAGAAGGATGTCAAAGTCACATAAGATACAGAATGCAATTACTGTTGTTTATTTTCAGATCACAGCAAACATCTTCAAAAAATTTAGCTTCTTAAAAGGATTGTCCAGTTTTAGGATAAAACCAGACAAGCATCCAGACCAACCTATAAAGAAAAGGTAAGTACTTTCACGCATGATTCCACATCGCCACTCTGGTTCTCCTGGCCAGGCTCTATTTATCCAGCACAGTAGTGATGTCACGTCGACAACTCATGACTGTTGCAGCCAATCACCGGCCTTAGTGGTTCACCCGAAGTGATAAGTTGTAGAGATCATGTGTTATCAATGTGACGTCACTGCTGCAGTTGGATAAATATAGCCTGGACGGGAGAACCGGAGCATAGACGCGGGATCTGGCAGGTAAGTACTTACCAATTCTTTAATGCAGGTTGATTCGGAAGCTTTTCTGGTTTTATCCTGAATCTGAACAACCCTCTTAACTTCAATGAAAATTATAATATAGACAACCTTCATTAAATGTAACTATGAAACAGTAATGTAAGCACATACGTTAAAGGCGTTGTCTCATCTGAGATAATGGTGGCATATTGCTAGGATATGCCCCCATTGTCTGATACTGTAGGTTCATGTCCTACCACTGGGACTCACACCTATATTGAGAACGGAGCGCCGAAAGTGGTGGAGGGCACACTGCGCATGTGCAGCCACCCTCTATTCATTTTCTGTGGGGCTGCCGAAAAATAGCTGAGCAGTGGCTCGGCTATTTCTATCAGGCCCATAGAAGTGAAAGGGAGTGGTTGACCAGTCATACCTGGTGTGCTCCCATTCTCGTCTATGGAGAAAATGCTTGGTGGTGGCCGGACCGGAGTCCTGCAGCCACCACTTTGTGGGGCTCCGCTCCCTTTTTCAGGAATGAATCATGCCTACAGTTTTCACATTATAATAAACTGTTTTTGGTGAAACAGTGTTTGTTCATTGCTTGCTGATGCAATAAATTACAATAGACAGAGAACCTACTGTAAGTGGTCTGCCCATACAAGGTGGTGTCAGGGACCCCAGAAACGGAAGCACTGGTCATGGTATACACAAGGTTAAAGGTGGAGATCAGATAAATTATCTCCATTAAAGTAGGTCTGCAGATTTCACAGTACTCCTAACCATGCGGGCACAGTTGTAGTGTCCGCACGGTTAGCAAGACTAATATGCTTATCAGGATGAGAAAACTAGTATTTAGGTAATTTTAAGTAATATTCCATATGTGCATGTTTATATTAGGAACCTACCACATTATACCTACAATTTTACATATATATGTCTTTGTGCACGATTTCATTTGACTCTTTTCGACATGCTCTATGTCCCTCTGAGTGTAAACAAGCCTTATGGTAAGTATAGGTGGAAAGTGTGGGTGACATACTCTGTGGGTCCTTTAGATAGCAAGGCAATAAAGCATGTGCATTTTCTTGCAGCCATAATATATTTTACTGTACAATATTTTACAATTATTCACTCCGCAGGAGGGGACAATACTTTCTGATGTTTCAGTTTGAACAGATCCACAGGGTACACAGCTTGACTGTTGCAAATGGCTCATTATGAGGGTGTGTGACTTGTGGTTCTTCCAATATATTTACAACCTCTTAAATACAAGCAAATAGCTTAGCACTTATACTCACAAAGACACTGACATACTTGAAGCTTATAGTCTCTTGTAGGACACAGTAAGCATACTGGGTCTACAAGCTATTTACAGTTCTTATTTACAATATCAATAGCCCCATGACTATTGATCCAGGGGTGTTGTTTTTACCACTCGGTCTCAAGTGCTTTAGCTTGGGTTCTTCTTTTTACTTGCAGCTTTCACATTATGCATTATACCTCCCACTGCTCCAGTGTTCTCAGAAGTTAATACACAGAGCAGGGCATTGGCTCCTCTACAGTAACTCTACTGTCTTTTCTTCTATGGGCCCAGTTCTCACCTGGCACTTTGGTGAGGAGAGATGCTCCCTCTCCTCCCATGCCCATGCTAGACTGTCTTTGGTGACTGCAACTGTCTTCAGGGGACCACAGTCTATTCTTCTGGACCTGGTCTGTGGCCCTTCATCAGTTGCTCACCCCTGGTAGGTGGATGCATGTGGCTTTGGCAGGCTTTGCTTCATAGCTCACCCCCAGCTGGGGGGTATGTGAATGCACCACAGCATGTGTCGCACTAACTGTGGAGGCCCATACAACTCTCAGTCCACACTCTGTTTGGCATTAATAGGCTCCTCACAGGTGTTTCACAGGGGACTTGACACCCTGTGGTAGTAATTCCTCAATCCCTAAAAGGCCAAGTACCATTTTTTTGCTGGCATTCTCAATCACAAGTAGCTCAATGTCAGGATAGTCATTTACTGCAGCTTTGATGCATAGCTCCACTGGTGGGGACAGTGCCCTGCAATGTCTATATCCTAGTTCCCAGCCTACATGGGTGATGCCTCAGAAACTCCAGACAACAAAATAAGATTAACAAGTAGACCCCTCCCATCAATCATATCAGCTAGGGAATTTATTTCCCAGCGTTATATTGACCAGGAGTGCTCCCCATCCCAACACCAGACTCAACTCCACTAGGGTGCCAACTCAACATGCTGCAGGGTACTGCTAGCTCCTCTGCACTGAAACTTGCTGCTGTGATGCCAATGCTCAAACATTACAATAACATGTCTTCCAATTTAAAGGAACACAACCTATTTATAAATACTTCTGGTAAGGTGGGAATGTCTTCTACCCACCTCGCAACCACAAAAAATAGTGTGCCATTTGGATAATGGGAGCAATCAAAGAACCAGTCACAAAAGATAATGAGCCTGAAGCATTCATGATAAGAGTGCTCTTCCCCATTTCCCTGCCTCTGCTTGCCCTCAGTGATTGAGGGGCTACAGTGTATGCCAATGCTGTACACAGCAACCAGCAGTCAACGACTGTGAGGATGGTGGGGGGAGAAAGGGGGGAGTGCTCTCATCCTGAATACACCAGGCTCTTAAACTATGTGTCTGGTATATTCTTTGATTGCACCTGTTTACCTAATGGAACAATAGGCACACATAATCTGTTGATAGATCTGCTTTAAATTGCAGATTTTTGGTGGGCTCTGGGCACCAAAAAAAAAAAAATCACAGCTAATTTGCAGCTGCTCGGCTGTTTGCATACATGCCTTTATCGTGCTCTCACTTGACTTTGCCTCTAAAGCTCATTATTTTACTTAAATTTCCCCTGAAATGTAACCAAACTTTTCCATCTGTACTAAAATTCAAGATGAAATGTCGCTGGAAATGCTAGAATATTTGCTGAAAATTACTAAATTCATGGGAGAAAATGGTAAAACTACTAAAACAACCTAAACTAACAATGCACTCCATATGAGTAATGTGAATCTGCCAAACAGCACAGCATGCTATCCTAAACTTAATAGAAATTGATGATGAATTCTACTGGCTTACAAAGAGTAACCCTATGTACATACCTTAGTATTCATTGTCTTAATATTTTGTAATTTCCTTCCAAGTAATCTAACCATAATTGACTTTCCTTGCTCCAACTTTTTTTTTATTTTCCCTTTTCCTGCCTCTAGTAATAAAATGCTGAAGAACATTTGGCTGCTAGATATCTGCCCTGCCTTCCCCTCCTTCTCCTTGCTTTATTCCAGTTGTCAAGGCAGTGTTTGGATTTCAACTGTTTCTGGGCTCTGAGAAGAGAGGAAGCAAATCAGACAGCAGGAATTGAAATCCTCGAGAGTTTATTGGGTCATTCTGTAGCTGGAAAGCTGCCAGGTGATTAGGTGGTGCTGCTTGTGAAGCTTGCTCGTGGCAGTTTCTCCCCAACAACACTGCAAAAAGCCATTGTAAGCCCACATACTGTGGATGAGTTTAATATATTTTCTTCCATCCTGCTATGGTAACAGCAAGAGAGGGGAGTTTTCATTCCTCCACCTCCATTATTGTGTTCTGTTCAAATTCTTCTTGATAGGAAATGTATGTGATTATCTTCCTGCCTAAGATATAGTGCAAGCAAAGTTATACAATAGTAATGGTGAGCCCTCTAGGTTAAAATCATATAATATGTTAACATAAGATAAAATAATGAAAACAAATAACAAGCCTTGGCAGCAATTACTTTTAGATAAAACTGGTAGATACGTGGAATTTTGAAAGGTGCTGTACATCACGTATTGTAGATATTATATTTTAAATACAAAACATTTGCTTACCAGATAGCAAAATAGTTAAATAGCTTATACAGGACATTAGATGTGTCCAAGAGTTAAATAAAAAGGGCGGGCAAAATATTCAATATAACACAAAAAATAAACATAACTAGCGAGCAAATTTTAGGATAAATTCATTCTTCACGGTAGCGAATTGATTTAACCTGAAATAATGTAAAAAACAAAAGAAATAATACTTAACTGATCCGTTTGCTTGTGATGGGCCGGCCGCCACCATCTTGCTTGAAGATCTTGGCTGGAATCCTGTGTGCGGTGACAGTACATTATAAGCAAATGGATGATGTAAGTATGTATTTATTTATTTATTTTCATTTTACACTCTGTTATTAATATCAGATGCTGCGATCATCACTGATCGCAACATATTAGATGAAAAATGAGGGTTTTCAGGGGTTAGGGCTCATGCACACAGCCGTTGCTGTAAAAAACAAAAAAATAATACTTAACTGATCTGTTTGCTTGTGAAGGGCTGGCCGCCACCATCTTGCTTGAAGATCTTGGCTGGAATCCTGTGTGCAGTGACTTATAATGTCACCAAGACGGTCGGTACATTATAAGCAAATGGATCGTGTAAGTATGTATTTATTTATTTATTTTCATTTTACACTCTGTTATTAATATCAGATGCTGCGATCATGTATGAACGCGGCATCTGAGGGGTACAATGACGGGGTGTCGCCCACTGCTTAAAAAGAAATGTTCTTTGTGACGAATTAATTCATCACAAAGCAGATTTTTTTTTGTAAAATTCGGATTCGGCTGCATCTGTACTACTCCAGAACTGATGCTTACACAGTTCTGTGCAGGTCTTTATGTACATGATATCAGTAGTGAAGTGTGAGGTTTATAAAAATTCAATTTATCTGCTTCACCAAATTCTACAAAGAAATCAGCTTCATGATTAATTATTTTGTCAAGAAGAACATTTCTTTGTAAGTATCAGGCACTTTTACAGGGAACGACGATTTCAGTGATTCCATTATTGAACCCCTCAGATGCCTCGTTCATCACTGATCGCAACATATGAGATGAAAAATTAGGGTTTTCAGGGGTTAGGGCTCATGCACACAGCCGTTGCCCGGCAGCGGCCTGCATATGGCAGGTCGGCAATACACTGGCACTGGCCGTGTGCACTCCGCATCACGGATCTCATTTCAAGTGAATGGGTCCACAATTCTGGAGATGCGGTGCAGAATGGAGTCATGGATGGGAAGCCCATGTGGTGTTTTGCTTCCGTGGTGTTTCTGTCCGTGACTCTGGACCGCAAAAAAGTAGAACATGTTGTACTTTTTTGCGGTGCTCATGGGTCTCAATCCATCCCGCCTGCCACATGGATGTTGTCCGTGCATTGGGAACTGCAAATTGCGGTCCCCAATCCATGGAAAGGCTGCACAATGGCCTTGTGCATGAGCCTTTAATCAGTTAAAAAATACTCACCATATTCATTTAGTGTGAAGAGGCTGCCGCGGCCATCTTGTTTGAGGATTCCGTGCTGGCCGGCATGGTGACATCATACGTCACCGCGCACAAGATGTCACGGAGGATCTTCAATCAAGAAGGCCACTTAGGCCTTGTTGCACTCCAAAGGAAGTGAGTATGAATTTTTGTTTACTGCCATTTCAGGGAAAACTGATTTGTTACCATTAGAGATGAGCGAATTTTTCAAAAATTCGATTCGGCTGGTTCGCCGAATATTCCAAAAAGATTTGCTTCGATCCGAATAAATTCTTTGCGAATCGCATTAAAAAAATTACTACTTCCGGGCTGCAGAGAGTGGTGTAGAACACTGTGCCTTACAGTAAAAATTTTTACGCATTAGCATACAATGCGTAGCATTAGCGTACAAATCAACATTACAGGGAATGCCAGCATTGCGCTTGAGTACACTCGGTGTTCTACTGTGGTAGTGGAAGAATACTGTGAGCCAGTGTGACACGCACATAACAGGCTTCTTAGAATCGCTGCACACTTTTATGTATTTGGGCAGTTAAGGGGCCAAAACTCATCAAACAACTCAAGTCTGCCTTACAGGTCAATGTTAGCGCCAGCTATAAAGAATTGTGCAGAGGCCCAAGATCCTACTATAGCTCCAAAAGCGCACGCCTTTTACATCAATTCACTGATTCCACATACATTTCGACAGAACCTGTTCTATTACACGCTTATACAAGCAGAGCCCCCCCAGACAGGTTGGAGATAGCAGTGGCAGCAGCATCAGCAGACTATAGAGTGGCACGACGACAGTGTGGCCAGGTGGCAGCAGCATGAGTAGGCCACAGAGTGGCCTAATGACAGACCCTGGAAGTGGCAGCAGCAGTGGAAGTAGTAGTACAATTTGGAGGCCACAGAGTAGCACAATTACCTAATTTTGAAGTAGTGGCAGCCAGGAGACGGCATGTGGAGTCAGCGGCGGCGACAGCAGCATCAGGCCGGAGAGTGGCATGATGACATACCCTGAAGAGCAGACTGTAATAAAAAATTCTCGTCCTTTTGGTTAAGATCAACTGTCGCATATGTTCTTATCAGTATCGGGGCTGGTTATGCCAGCGGACGGGAACGTAAGACAGAGGAGGTGCAGTGAAGGCTCCAGCTTTGCCTCGACTGTGACAAAATGTCAGTATTGACCCAAGACGCCAAGAAAGTTCAGAGTTCCATCTTGAGATCGAGCTGGCGGTCTGCAGGGAGCTGAGCGTCCACCTGTGGGAGCCCTTGCCTCTCGCCTCCCCCATGCTCATCGCTGAGTGTCCCGGGGGCCGGAATCGTTTACTTTTAAAAATTCAAGTGTTCAAAACAAACAGGGTTTCCTGTGTACTTGAGCTTTAAATAATGGAATAGGACTACAGAACGTACCAAAAATTTACGACTGACATGATGCTGCAGAGGAGAGTGGTACAGTAACAGCAGCTGCAAGAGTCAGCAGTCAAACAAATTTCAAGGCCACAGAGTGGCACCATAACAGAAGCTGCAAGAGTCAGCAGTCAAACAAATTTCAAGGCCACAAAGTGGCACCGTAAGAGCAGCAGCAAGAAGCGGCAGTGGAATACATTTCAAGGCCACAGAGTTGGAGAGGCAGCAGGAGTCGTATTAATTTTAATGAGACAGAATGGCACAGTGACAAACCCTGGGAGAGGCAGCAGCACTTATAAAAATTTAAATGCAGCATACCATAGAGTGGCGCAATTACATAATTTGGACTTAGCGGCAGCTAGAAGACAGCGTGTGGAGACGGCGGCAGCATCAGGTGACAGAGTGGCACAATGACAGACCCTGAAGTGGCAGCAGCATGAATAGGCCACAGATTGGCACAATCAAAGACCCTGGAAGTGGCAACAGCAGTTGTTAAAATTGGAAGGCGACAGAGTGGCAGAATGACAGACCCTGGAAGTGGCAGCAGCGTGAGTAGACCAAAGAGTGGCACAAAGAGAGACCCTGGAAGTGGAAGCAGCATGAGTAGGCCACAGAGTGGCCTAATGACAGACCCTGGAAGTGGCAGCAGCAGTGGAAGTAGTAGTACAATTTGGAGGCCACAGAGTGGCACAATTACCTAATTTTGACATAGCGGCAGCCAGAAGACTGCATGTGGAGTCGTCGTCGGCGACAGCAGCATCAGGCCGGAGAGTGGCATGATGACATACCTTGAAGAGCAGACCGTAATAAAAAATTTTCGTCCTTTTGGTTAAGATCAACTGTCGCATATGTTCTTATCAGTATTGGGCTGGTTATGCCAGCGGATGGGAACATAAGACAGAGGAGGTGCAGTGAAGGCTCCAGCTTTGCCTCGACTGTGACAAAATGTCAGTATTGACCCAAGACGCCAAGAAAGTTCGGAGTTCCATCTTGAGATCAAGCTGGCGGTCTGCAGGGAGCTGAGCTACCACCTGTGGGAGCCCCTGCCTCTCGCCTCCCCCATGCACATCGCTGAGTGTCCCGGGGGCCAGAATCGTTTACTTTTAAAAATTCGAGTGTTCAAAACAAACAGGGTTTCCTGTGTACTTGAGCTTTGAATAATGGAATAGGACTACAGAACGTACCAAAAATTTACGACTGACATGATGCTGCAGAGGAGAGTGGTACAGTAACAACAGCTGCAAGAGTCAGCAGTCAAACAAATTTCAAGGCCACAGAGTGGCACCGTAACAGAAGCTGCAAGAGGCAGCAGTCAAATACATTTCAAGGCAACAGAGTTGGAGAGGCAGCAGGAGTGGTACTAATTTTAAAGAGACAGAATGGTACAGTGACATACCCTGGGAGAGGCAGCAGCAGTCAAGAAAATTTAAATGCAACATACCGTAGAGTGGCACAATTACATACTTTGGACGTAGTGGCAGCTGGGAGACAGCGTGAGTAGGCGACAGACGCAGCAGCATCAGGCCACAGAGTGGCACAATTACATAGTTTGGACATAGCGGCAGCTGGGAGACAGCGTGTGGAGGCGGCGGCAGCAGCAGCATCAGGGCACAGAGTGGCATGGTGACATAGCCTGGAGGTGACAGCAGTAGCATCGTGAGGAGACCTGATTGTTGAGGTGGCAGCATCATCAGAAGGCTACATATTGGATCAGTGACAGAGTGGAGAGGTGGGTGGCAATACCAGTCACTGGTAAAGATGCTGGGTGGTAGAAGAAGCAGCTGGTAGATGTGTGGCATCAGGCGGGTGGCAGCATCATAAGAGTGGCTGAGGCAGATAGCCTGAAGAATACAGTCTCATTTGTCAAGGTTTGGGTGACGCATCATGGCTGATCTAATCTGATGCATTGGTGGGTGGAAATCCTGGCTGATCCACGCCTGATTCATCTTGACAAAGGTGTCTTCCCACATTTTGAAAGGACAGGCAAGTTCTCCTTGGGGTTACAATGGCCCCCGCCGCACTGAACACCCGCTCTGATGCCACACTACTAGCCGGGCAGGACAGCTGCGGCCACAAATACAGTTTGTCTGCCCAGTAGTCCAGAGGATCTTCAATGTGGGGTGGCAGGGTGCTGTCCAAGTAGGCCACCACCTGCTGGGTCAGGGTCTGCTCCTGGTCTACCAGCTGCTGCTGCTGCCGCTGCTGGTGAGTACTTTCCACACTTGGCGGGTGACGAAAGCTGCTCATCAGCGACTCCAGACTCAAGTTGCTGCTGATGGAGCTGGTCCTAAACCCCGACCCCCCCACAGCAGCCGTGGCAGTAATACGTGAGCGCTGAGGGACACCCGGTCAGACCTGCGAGAGGATGGACGAGGACGCAGGTAGGCAGCAGCCAACCGAGTACATAGGATGTCTCTATAGTACTTCAGTTTGTCCTCCCTCTCAGCAGGTGAAAAAAAGGCCTCCATTTTAGACCGGTAGCGAGGGTCCAAGAGGGTGGAGAGCCAGAAGTCATCCCTCTGCCAGATGGTGACTATTCGGCTGTCACTACGTAAGCAAGTGAGCATGCATCGGGCCATTTGTGCAAGTGACTCGGAGGGACTCCCTGCCTCCAACTCCACTGTATACTGCCATGGTGTCTCTGGGTCTTCCGCCTCATCTTCCGCATCTTCCTCTACCTCCTCTGGCTGCTCCTGCTCCTCCTCTTCTGTCACCTGGGTAGAAAAACCAGTAAATCCTTGTGCTCCAATGTCCTCCTCCTCCAGATCAGCCTCCACCGGACTCATGTGGCCATGAGATACAGTCTCCATGTTTCCAGTCCCCTGACCAGAAAGATTTTGCAGCATCTGTTCCAGGACATGAAGCAGTGGAATGACGTTGCTCATACCATAGTCCTGCAGTTGGGTATAAGACTTGAGGAAACGTTTGACAACTAGATGAAATATGTGCGCCATGCAGGGTGCATGGCTCAGCCCTCCTTGGCGCAGCGCGGACACCATGTTCTTTCCGTTGTCTGTCACCATGGTTCCAATTTTTAGTTGTCGCGGAGAAAGCCAGCAATCGATTTCTTCTTGCATGACGCAGAGCAGTTCCTCCCCTGTGTGACTTCGTTCGCCCAGGCAAACCAGGCGTAGAACTGCGTGACACCGCCGTGCCCTGCACATGTGGAGGAGCGCTATGACTTGGCCCTGCAGTGGGGGGCTGAGGTGTTGGAGAAGGAGCCGGACATTAGCGCAGGATCAGCAGTTTGACAACGAGGAGGAGAAAGTGGCGTCACCTGTCCAAGTTGCTCGTGTGGCTGGGCAGGAAGCACATTGACCCAGTGGGCCGTAAAGGACATGTACTGTCCCTGACTATAGTTGCAACTCCACACGTCGGCGCTGCCGTGCACTTTGGCAAACACCGACAGGCTCAAGGACTGGGCCACCTTCTCTTCTACATATTTGTGCAGGGCTGGGACTGACCTTTTGCCAAAGAAATGACGGCTTGGCACTCTCCACCTCGGCTCGACACAAGCCATCATTTCTCTGAACGGTGCAGAGTCCACCAGTTGAAAATGGAGGGACTACAGCACGAGCAACTTGGACAGGAGCACGGTCAGCTTCTGCGCTGTAGGATGGCTGGACGCGTACTGCTGTCTCTTTGCAATCGCCTCGGTGAACGACTGCTGCCGTAATGAGTGGCGATGAATAAGAGGAGGACGAGCAGGAGCATCTGGAGTGGTAGATGATGAGAGACAGCTCCCTTCGGCAGAGGTGTGAAGCCTTGACTGCCTGAAATGGGCTGCGTGCCACTGGGTGATGCTGCTGCTGCCGCCCCAGGACCCCCACATCTGAGCCACGGTTCTCTCAGGCCACTTTGTGGTGATGCTGCATATGTTGGCGCAAGGCCATGGTGCCAACATTAGCACCCTGGCCACGCTTCACTTTCTGACCACAGATTCTACATATAGCCATGTTCACCTCCTCAGGCGTCTTAACAAAAAACTTCCACACAGCCGAGTTGGCGATTTTACCACCAACACTTCGCACTGATGGAGTAGTACCTCCGCTGCCTGGCTGAGCTGCTCTTTTCAAGGCCAGAAAGCACCTGCGAAGAGTGTGGTCTACCCCGTGCCCGTTTGGCTCCCGACCTCGCACTGCTGCCACTACGCTGACTCCCACCCACACTACCGACTTGCTAGCTGCACCACTGCCTCACGCGCAAGCTGTCAGTCTCGTCTGCAGATGACGATAAGGATGATGAAGCCCTTTCTTCACCCGGCTCCAGGGGTGGATTGGGAACATAAAGTGGCCCTGGAGAAAATCCTAAAAGCGGCCCCGTTTTGTAGTCAGGTCCAAATTAATGGCAGGCAGGGCCAACAATACCATATTGTGGCACATTATACAACCCCAACACAGCCAAATACCACAGTCCATCACAAAATACTGCCAGCAGAACAAAATACATCCCCAAAAACTTCCACTGGCCGGCCATGAGGAGGGCTCAGGAGGCCCCCTGGGTACTAGCCCACCGGGAAATTTCCCTGTAAGGTCTATGGCCAATCCGCCCCCACCCGGCTCCCAAGTGCGATCGGCTACATCATCATCAACTACAGTTTGCACGTTGCTAATGTCCTCCTCAACTGTCTCTGTGTACAAAGCCAGACCACTCTCAACATCACCTCCCACTACACTCTCCTCATTAGTACTTGACCGCCTACTGGAAGGAGCGGATTTCTGCCCCACCTCTTGGCTTCCTAGTAGCTGCTGACCATCCTCAAGTAGTTCGTCCTCGCTGTATAGTGGCTTAGAGCCCATAGCATATAGTACTTCTCTGGCTGAGGGAACCGAAAAGGACAGAGGCAGGTTGAGGACAGGTGAGGGCAGTGGAGGTGCTCCAGGCCCATGCCAACTAAGGGTTGTATCTGACGAACCTACCGACTCTTGGCTGGGGGTGTCCGATGTCATCTGGGAGGAAGTGGATGACCGAGTCAACCATTCAAGAACCGCTAGGTTGGTGGTCAACACACGACCGCTAGATGACACCGGTAGCTCTGGCCTCGCCAAGTGACCCCTAATGCCACGTCCCCTTCCTCTGCTGCGACCTTTGCCTATTCCAGAAACATTACATTTGTGCCACTGCCCCTCCCCTGTGAAGGGCCTGTCACCGCTCTGTCTGACATACTGATTGATTACAAATTTAAAATAAAAGGAAATTAAAAATCCACCAAAAAAAATTTACTTTGCTCACTGAGAAATACCGTCACCCACAGAGTGAGTTAACAATGGGTTGCTGAACTGCAGTACAATGGGTTACTGCACAGAACTACACGCTATATGACAATTTTCTTTTTCTATGGCAAATGAGGCCACAAATACCCGACAAACTCAGATTCACTATTTTTTTAAAAATGATATTCACTGACTACCTTACAGCAATATCACGCTTTTCTGCTTAGATGGCGAATGAGGCCTAAAATACTTATTTAAAAGTAACACTGACAACCCCACAACTCAGATTCACTATTTTTTTTTAATGATATTCACTGACTACCTTACAGCAATATCACGCTTCTGCTTGGATGGCGAATGAGGCCTAAAAATACTTATTTGAAACTAAACACCCCACAAACTGAGATATATATATATATATTTTTTTTAATTATATTCACTGACTACCTTACAACAATGTCACGCTTTTCTGCTTAGATGGCAATTCACTGCCTGCTTTTCTGCTTGGATGGCGATTCATTGCCTGATTTTCTGTCCACAAATCATCCCTCTCTTATCCCTGCAATTCAGGTTATCTATCCCTGATCTCTTTTCTTGTATTTTGAAATGTTTTCCTATCGCTTGCCCTATCTCTCCTCTGGTCCAACATGAATAGCAAATGGCGTTTTCCAGTGCTGCAGAGCTATTTATAGGGCTGTGACATCACAGGACCTGGCTGGCTGCTGATTGGCTACATGTCTGCATGTGATCGCATTGTGGGTGTTTACTTCTTTGTCCCAGAGATCCTTCCCCCATGTCATGCCATGTGCTTGCGGCCATTTTAGGAAAAAAAAAAAAAAAGATTCGTTACTACGAATCGCCAGGAAATTCACATTTGTTGCGAATCGAATTTTCCATGAAATTAATAACGAATTCCACTTCGTCAGCTTCGATTTGCTTATCTCTAGTTACCAAGTTACCATGAAGAATGAGGAAGTTTGGCTTCATGGTGAATTTTCCCTGAAATTTGAATCAAAGCCCACTTCGCTCAACCCTAGATATTAGGTATAGACAAGACTGCTGGGGCCAGTTATATGGTGGCCAGTAGATACTAATATTGATGGATGTGGTAGTGGTAATAGTTGGTGACTCGGCAGGGGGGCAGAGATGATCCTCCTCGTTAGACACACAAGCAGCAGGAGTCTGCTCACCAAAAGTTGCATAAAACTACGTACAAAGTGTATCCTGGTAATACAGCAATTTGGCCTCCAGGAAAACATTTCCTCAAAACAACACATGCTCCCTGATGAAGTGGACTAGTGGATAATGAAATCATTCACCACTTCACACTGCCAGTGGGATGTTTGCTGCTGATTGGCCATATAGCTACTGTAGCCTAGGCCAATCAGCTCCAACACTTTACATATATGATAGCAAGGAGTGGGAGTAGCTCTTTTCCCTGCTTCTTTTGGGGAGAATCAGATGGAGGAGGCTGATAAGCAGTTGGTGTGAGAACCAAGACCAATACAAATGTTGAAGTGTCAATAGGACTTGGGCTTGTTGCTGCAGTAAAAAACATTGATCCAGTGGCCCATGAAAGACATGTACTTTCCTTGCCTGTAACAGCTCCAGGTGTCCACAGTGGCATGTACCTTGCCGTACAGTGAGATTTGTAAGGAGTCATTGTTCTCCACTATAAAAGAGTACAAGGCAGGGATGGCTTTTTTGGAGAAACAATGATACACAATCAGTTCTATAAAGGCAGTAGAATACATTAAGTGTTATGGCAGTGACTGCTCTGCCAGCAACTTAACCAGGTGGGAGTTAAGCTTGCCGAAGAGTGGATTGCTGGATACAGAGAATTGTTTCCTGGCCACACATTCCATTATTGATGGCTCTCAATGGAGCAGAGTAGGAGTAGTCTGAGCAAGAGAAGTAGTAAGTGATGATGACAATGACAAAGACAATGTACTGCACATGGATGCAGTGTGACTGACGCAAATGAGACTAGGAGAAGATTGACACTCTTGTTGCGCTAATTGGCGGCCACAGGAACTGGTGATGCCACCTTATGAGCTGCAGAAGAGCTGTGGTACCCACTACCTACATTTGTGTTTTAACGCCCACAGCTTTTTCAATCCTGAAAATCTTGTACATGACAATGCTTTTGCCTTCCAGAACTGTAGAGAAAAACTGCCAGACAGGAGTTACTCACACAAACCTAGAGGCAGCTGAGCTTGGTCTGTCACATTTTGAGCCTTTGCCCAAAGTATCAGCGGAATCACCAGTTCCTGAGCTGTCCATAATAAAAGCAGATCTAACATTGGCAGTGTTTTTAGGAGGTTCTGGTAGTACTTGCCTCTGATCTTTATTGCTGCCACTGCAGCCACCACCCTTTTCCTCCTCCGCACCTCAAACTAGCATCTACATCCTCTCCAACACACAATCATCATTATAGTCCTCACTCTCCCTGTCACTTTTATCAGACTGTGATATGTCATTGTGGGCTCCTTGGGCCCTGTAGTTGCCCTGAGTGTCACTGTCCCTACAACTGCCCCTACTGCCAACACCATAGCTACAAGTGCCACTACTACCACCACAAACACAGCTATGGATGGGGTCCCCCACATTCCCCTAAACTCTTCCTCATGGCATTCCAAATGCAGCCTGTTCTCACTCAAGTCACTCTCTTAAGAGTGTTAAGAGTTGTTGCCTCTTCCTAGAAAAAATGAAGGTGCCCCACTAGGTCAGTGAAGACATGTATGATGAGACTGATAGCCTTTTTGAGGCCACAAGGAAGGAATCAGGAGCAGGAGGAATACTGTAACACCTGGCTACAAGGAACAGTGTCAGACTAAAAGGTGACCTCAACATCATTCTGTCCAAAATCTCATCCTGTTTGTTCTCAATAATAATGTGGCGCCTATAGGAAGTCAGAGAGAACTGTGTCCTACTATTACTACTTCTGGCTAGAGGGCTGTTCTCGCATAACTACTCACATTCTGACTCTCTAGTGGTGAGGTATGGGTCTTTAATTTTGCACTCCTCAATGGAAGACATTACCAGACATTTTATTATGAAGCCGATAAATGAAAAGTCACATGTTCGGTTCACTGATTAAACAGAACTACCAAAACTGATAAAACCCAAGTTGAACACGGAATAGCGTTCTATATTGTTCTCAGTAAATGGACCTGCCTGAATCTCACCACTGATTGGCTGATCGGGCTGACTGTCAGCCTCTGAGCCAATGAAGGCAATCCCTCTGCCCTCCCTTCCAGTTCCAGTGTTCTCCATCTTCATTCTCCCTATCATTTTCCTTACCAATTTACAAAGCAAAATGACACTAGCTCTGTTTTTGCACAATTTGTCCGTTGTCCGTTGACAAGTTGTCTATACTTTGGATTTGTTTGGTAGATGATTTTTTTGGGTGAAACTTGTAACAAATACAATTAGTTTAGAATCTATTTGATTATCTCTATTATCTCTATTACAGTAGTAAATCTGGGCCATAGTTACATTTATGCCACTTTTTTTGCCATTTTTACTTTTTCACTTGTGGTGCATATCTTTGGGTCCATGACATTTCTTGAAACTGCAGCATACTCTGACTATGGGATTGTTTTTCAGTGGTTTTCCCATGCCTTTTTTCAATAAGGAAACACCTGTAAAAAAAAATTATGACACCACTAAAAAACAAACATATGTAATATGAAAAAATGTGTTTCTGCAGAGATTGGGTTTGATAGTCCTTCCAAAAGACATTCCAATTGATGAGAGTTGATGGAAGGGCCAAAAGCTGGGGCTGTGCAAATGGCCCGTCATGGGAGGACCAGGACCCATGGGGAGTGTCAAAGTAGAAAATTAAGGGTTAGAGCCAATCTCTTGTGATCTTCAATCAGGCACTAAACCAGTGGTAAATGGCGTTTTCATTGTCTATGCCAGTCTGTCAACAAAACAAGTTTTTACTTGTTTCAGTAATCCTCAGTACTGCAATTCATGAATATGGACATTTCCTTGAACAGTTTTAATTATATTTTCACCTTCGCAGCAATAAAACCCCTTTGGCCATCTATGACCAAGGCTTATGCTTTTACCTTCTCAGTACTATTCTGACTACAGTGTTTATGATGGTACACTGTAGCCATAAACTATTATATGTTTGTATATTTGCTACAACTTCTGAAGGATCAAAAACCTTTGTGGATTGTATTTCGAAATGAAACATGTCTTGTATGACAGCAGTTCAGTCAAGGTACCATTAGATAATAAGCCCAGCGAGACATCAGTGACAACAGCGCCAAAGGGCTCAGTGGAAACTACATTGCAGGTTGCCATTATGGCTGTGCAAGGGACTACTAGACCACTATAAAAATAAATTGCATTGCCAGCGCTCCATTTGGGAATTGTGAGGATATCACTCTAAATGTTTTAATACTGAGATAGATTTTCCCTTTTGCGTTTTTTTGTCTTAAGATCATGTAGTCTTTTGGTATGCTGATGGTTTTAGAAGCGACAATGTATTGTAATGCTGTACAGAAGGCAGAAAAAAGGTTAACATTTGTTTTTTCTTAGCAATTTGTATAGATTCATCGTAGACCAATTTGTAAACTAGTTTGTAATTAAAATTAAGAGGATGGAAGAACAAATCCACCAAGTAATCAAAATGAAGTAGACCGATTTACAGAGCACATCTAAATTACAGGATGCCACAACTAACTACTATTAACAAGGTGCAAAGCAGCCACTAATTAAAGATCATCCTAGAGATTATGGATTTGGAAGATTACAGCCAATTGCAATCACGTTATGAAAAAGAGCAATCTTTAAAGCGGCAGGGGCCTGTTGTTCCTGAAGTTGCACTTTTTAACAGTATACTTCTTCTCCATCTTGACCTTGTGTTGAGGACAACTTTAATCCAGTATTTGTGAAATAAATGCAGATCTAAAGGCTTAATATTCTTCATTGTCTAGAACACATTTATAAAAGGAAAGGTTTTATACAATGTAATAGTTTGGAGGGAGGCAATAATATTAGTTAAGGAAGAACAGGAACATTCAAACGACAGCTAACCTCAGAAAACTTCAAACTTTTGATATGCCTCAAACACTCATATTAAAGTGTAGACACTTCAACGGGAACATTTTTTGTTTCTAAATAATTCACAATACATGAGTATTGTGTTGTAGGATATCAAAGTTAGTTGAGCTGCATCTGTCACATTTTGCCACAGGGAGAGCACTTTCATCTGAAAGATTCCCTTTTCATATTGCTTAACAGAAGGCCAATTTTGTAACATTTTCACAGTTAAAGGGAAAGGAAAGCATTTTCTGCAATATGATAAAGATGGAGCATGTTTCCATTAGATGAACTGGGCAATGAAGCACATGACCTGAATTGTATATTGTACTGTTCATATCTCACTATTGCTTTATAGTCATGTGCACAAGCGCCCACACTTTTATTTATCTCTTTATTTTAACAGGAGTACATTTAGATGTCAGCAGATATCTTATCAGCATTAAAGGCGTTGTGTCACAAAACATATTCTACATTTTTCCAACCAGCACCTGCATCTGAATATTTTTGTAATTGTATATAATTCAAAATTTAGTATAGTCAGTGAGCTATTCAATAAAATGTATCTGTATAGCGCCATCTGCTGTTTGTTCTTTTCCTTATTTATGTATTTGTCTGTCTCACTGAGCTGGTTGAACGTGCTCAGTTTAAATTTCAACTGCCACCAGCCATATGTTCTATTACAAGCTGTGGCAGTTACAGAGATGTACAGTATCAGAGCAATTGGAGCAGTGAATGTGGAGATCTCTGGATCCATGTGAGGTAAAGGGCTGATTCTAGCTTTGTTAGAAAGGTATTGCCATGTACTATATGATGTCTGATTTTCATTATGTACATCAATCATGGCATAACCATGTTAAGCACTAGGGGCTTGGGCTTTGAGTGTCTTGCTTGGTGGACCAATTCTCCATTTGGGTCTGGAACCAAACAATTAACGCTAAGCCTTGCTTGGTATTTATTAGAGATGAGCGAGTAGTGTTCGATCGAGCTGGTATTCGATCGAATACTACGATATTCGGCGTGCTCGATTTCTTTCGAGTATAACGGCGATGGCGCACTTAGAATTCGTTTCCCCTCCCACCTTCCCTGGCGCTCTTTTTCCACCAATCACCATGCAGGGGGGGTATGACAGGCACGCTGAGCACGCTGGCAGCGCGAAAACGGCGTCTACATGCATTGGCTGGAAAAACCATGTGACCTCGAATATTAAAAACTCAGCTCTTCCTGCTCGTTCGCATATGCTGCGTGAACTTAGTCAGGGACAGAGGCTGGAGAAGGGAGAGACAGGTTTTAGCAGTTGGACAGGCAGGAGCATGATTAAAAGCCCTTATCAGGGCTACTATAGTGCAGTACAGTGATAGCTTTACTACAAGATACACTTTACAGAGAACGGCTGCCGTATTCAGGGATAGCTGCTGGAGTAAAGACAGAGAGAGGCATTAGTGGTGTATTAGGTGCTCTGCTACATACCAAACTATATTTGGCACTACTGCTGTGTACCTTGAAATATAAAATATATAGGCCTTTCAATTGGCAACTGTACTGTGCGTTCTCTTGCAAAGTAATTTCTCAAACCTGGTGTTCATACACACCGTCTGATCACTTAGTACACGGCTGTGTACCTTGAAATATACAATATATATGCCTTATAATTGGCAACTGTACTGTGCGTTCTCTTGCAAAGTAATTTCTCATACCTGGTGTTCATACACACCGTCTGATCACTTAGTACACGGCTGTGTACCTTGAAATATACAATATATAGGCCTTTCAATTGGCAACTGTACTGTGCGTTCTCTTGAAAAATAATTTCTCAAACCTGGTGTTCATACACACCGTCTGATCACTTAGTACACGGCTGTGTACCTTGAAATATACAATATATAGGCCTTATAATTGGCAACTGTACTGTGCGTTCTCTTGCAAAGTAATTTCTCATACCTGGTGTTCATACACACCGTCTGATCACTTAGTACACGGCTGTGTACCTTGAAATATACAATATATAGGCCTTATAATTGGCAACTGTACTGTGCGTTCTCTTGCAAAGTAATTTCTCATACCTGGTGTTCATACACACCGTCTGATCACTTAGTACACGGCTGTGTACCTTGAAATATACAATATATAGGCCTTTCAATTGGCAACTGTACTGTGCGTTCTCTTGAAAAGTAATTTCTCAAACCTGGTGTTCATACACACCGTCTGATCACTTAGTACACGGCTGTGTACCTTGAAATATACAATATATAGGCCTTATAATTGGCAACTGTACTGTGCGTTCTCTTGCAAAGTAATTTCTCATACCTGGTGTTCATACACACCGTCTGATCACTTAGTACACGGCTGTGTACCTTGAAATATACAATATATAGGCCTTATAATTGGCAACTGTACTGTGCGTTCTCTTGCAAAGTAATTTCTCATACCTGGTGTTCATACACACCGTCTGATCACTTAGTACACGGCTGTGTACCTTGAAATATACAATATATAGGCCTTATAATTGGCAACTGTACTGTGCGTTCTCTTGCAAAGTAATTTCTCATACCTGGTGTTCATACACACCGTCTGATCACTTAGTACACGGCTGTGTACCTTGAAATATACAATATATAGGCCTTTCAATTGGCAACTGTACTGTGCGTTCTCTTGCAAAGTAATTTCTCAAACCTGGTGTTCATACACACCGTCTGATCACTTAGTACACGGCTGTGTACCTTGAAATATACAATATATAGGCCTTATAATTGGCAACTGTACTGTGCGTTCTCTTGCAAAGTAATTTCTCAAACCTGGTGTTCATACACACCGTCTGATCACTTAGTACACGGCTGTGTACCTTGAAATATACAATATATAGGCCTTATAATTGGCAACTGTACTGTGCGTTCTCTTGCAAAGTAATTTCTCATACCTGGTGTTCATACACACCGTCTGATCACTTAGTACACGGCTGTGTACCTTGAAATATACAATATATAGGCCTTATAATTGGCAACTGTACTGTGCGTTCTCTTGCAAAGTAATTTCTCATACCTGGTGTTCATACACACCGTCTGATCACTTAGTACACGGCTGTGTACCTTGAAATATACAATATATAGGCCTTATAATTGGCAACTGTACTGTGCGTTCTCTTGCAAAGTAATTTCTCATACCTGGTGTTCATACACACCGTCTGATCACTTAGTACACGGCTGTGTACCTTGAAATATACAATATATAGGCCTTTCAATTGGCAACTGTACTGTGCGTTCTCTTGCAAAAGTAATTTCTCAAACCTGGTGTTCATACACACCGTCTGATCACTTAGTACACGGCTGTGTACCTTGAAATATACAATATATAGGCCTTATAATTGGCAACTGTACTGTGCGTTCTCTTGCAAAGTAATTTCTCAAACCTGGTGTTCATACACACCGTCTGATCACTTAGTACACGGCTGTGTACCTTGAAATATACAATATATAGGCCTTATAATTGGCAACTGTACTGTGCGTTCTCTTGCAAAGTAATTTCTCATACCTGGTGTTCATACACACCGTCTGATCACTTAGTACATGGCTGTGTACCTTGAAATATACAATATATAGGCCTTATAATTGGCAACTGTACTGTGCGTTCTCTTGCAAAGTAATTTCTCATACCTGGTGTTCATACACACCGTCTGATCACTTAGTACACGGCTGTGTACCTTGAAATATACAATATATAGGCCTTATAATTGGCAACTGTACTGTGCGTTCTCTTGCAAAGTAATTTCTCATACCTGGTGTTCATACACACCGTCTGATCACTTAGTACACGGCTGTGTACCTTGAAATATACAATATATAGGCCTTATAATTGGCAACTGTACTGTGCGTTCTCTTGCAAAGTAATTTCTCAAACCTGGTGTTCATACACACCGTCTGATCACTTAGTACACGGCTGTGTACCTTGAAATATACAATATATAGGCCTTATAATTGGCAACTGTACTGTGCGTTCTCTTGCAAAGTAATTTCTCATACCTGGTGTTCATACACACCGTCTGATCACTTAGTACACGGCTGTGTACCTTGAAATATACAATATATAGGCCTTTCAATTGGCAACTGTACTGTGCGTTCTCTTGCAAAATAATTTCTCAAACCTGGTGTTCATACACACCGTCTGATCACTTAGTACACGGCTGTGTACCTTGAAATATACAATATATAGGCCTTATAATTGGCAACTGTACTGTGCGTTCTCTTGCAAAGTAATTTCTCATACCTGGTGTTCATACACACCGTCTGATCACTTAGTACACGGCTGTGTACCTTGAAATATACAATATATAGGCCTTATAATTGGCAACTGTACTGTGCGTTCTCTTGCAAAGTAATTTCTCATACCTGGTGTTCATACACACCGTCTGATCACTTAGTACACGGCTGTGTACCTTGAAATATACAATATATAGGCCTTATAATTGGCAACTGTACTGTGCGTTCTCTTGCAAAGTAATTTCTCATACCTGGTGTTCATACACACCGTCTGATCACTTAGTACACGGCTGTGTACCTTGAAATATACAATATATAGGCCTTATAATTGGCAACTGTACTGTGCGTTCTCTTGCAAAGTAATTTCTCAAACCTGGTGTTCATACACACCGTCTGATCACTTAGTACACGGCTGTGTACCTTGAAATATACAATATATAGGCCTTATAATTGGCAACTGTACTGTGCGTTCTCTTGCAAAGTAATTTCTCAAACCTGGTGTTCATACACACCGTCTGATCACTTAGTACACGGCTGTGTACCTTGAAATATACAATATATAGGCCTTATAATTGGCAACTGTACTGTGCGTTCTCTTGCAAAGTAATTTCTCATACCTGGTGTTCATACACACCGTCTGATCACTTAGTACACGGCTGTGTACCTTGAAATATACAATATATAGGCCTTTCAATTGGCAACTGTACTGTGCGTTCTCTTGAAAAGTAATTTCTCAAACCTGGTGTTCATACACACCGTCTGATCACTTAGTACACGGCTGTGTACCTTGAAATATACAATATATAGGCCTTATAATTGGCAACTGTACTGTGCGTTCTCTTGCAAAGTAATTTCTCAAACCTGGTGTTCATACACACCGTCTGATCACTTAGTACACGGCTGTGTACCTTGAAATATACAATATATAGGCCTTATAATTGGCAACTGTACTGTGCGTTCTCTTGCAAAGTAATTTCTCATACCTGGTGTTCATACACACCGTCTGATCACTTAGTACACGGCTGTGTACCTTGAAATATACAATATATAGGCCTTATAATTGGCAACTGTACTGTGCGTTCTCTTGCAAAGTAATTTCTCAAACCTGGTGTTCATACACACCGTCTGATCACTTAGTACACGGCTGTGTACCTTGAAATATACAATATATAGGCCTTATAATTGGCAACTGTACTGTGCGTTCTCTTGCAAAGTAATTTCTCATACCTGGTGTTCATACACACCGTCTGATCACTTAGTACACGGCTGTGTACCTTGAAATATACAATATATAGGCCTTATAATTGGCAACTGTACTGTGCGTTCTCTTGCAAAGTAATTTCTCATACCTGGTGTTCATACACACCGTCTGATCACTTAGTACACGGCTGTGTACCTTGAAATATACAATATATAGGCCTTATAATTGGCAACTGTACTGTGCGTTCTCTTGCAAAGTAATTTCTCATACCTGGTGTTCATACACACCGTCTGATCACTTAGTACACGGCTGTGTACCTTGAAATATACAATATATAGGCCTTTCAATTGGCAACTGTACTGTGCGTTCTCTTGCAAAGTAATTTCTCAAACCTGGTGTTCATACACACCGTCTGATCACTTAGTACACGGCTGTGTACCTTGAAATATACAATATATAGGCCTTATAATTGGCAACTGTACTGTGCGTTCTCTTGCAAAGTAATTTCTCATACCTGGTGTTCATACACACCGTCTGATCACTTAGTACACGGCTGTGTACCTTGAAATATACAATATATAGGCCTTATAATTGGCAACTGTACTGTGCGTTCTCTTGCAAAGTAATTTCTCATACCTGGTGTTCATACACACCGTCTGATCACTTAGTACACGGCTGTGTACCTTGAAATATACAATATATAGGCCTTATCAATTGGCAACTGTACTGTGCGTTCTCTTGCAAAGTAATTTCTCAAACCTGGTGTTCATACACACCGTCTGATCACTTAGTACACGGCTGTGTACCTTGAAATATACAATATATAGGCCTTATAATTGGCAACTGTACTGTGCGTTCTCTTGCAAAGTAATTTCTCATACCTGGTGTTCATACACACCGTCTGATCACTTAGTACACGGCTGTGTACCTTGAAATATACAATATATAGGCCTTATAATTGGCAACTGTACTGTGCGTTCTCTTGCAAAGTAATTTCTCATACCTGGTGTTCATACACACCGTCTGATCACTTAGTACACGGCTGTGTACCTTGAAATATACAATATATAGGCCTTTCAATTGGCAACTGTACTGTGCGTTCTCTTGCAAAGTAATTTCTCAAACCTGGTGTTCATACACACCGTCTGATCACTTAGTACACGGCTGTGTACCTTGAAATATACAATATATAGGCCTTATAATTGGCAACTGTACTGTGCGTTCTCTTGCAAAGTAATTTCTCATACCTGGTGTTCATACACACCGTCTGATCACTTAGTACACGGCTGTGTACCTTGAAATATACAATATATAGGCCTTTCAATTGGCAACTGTACTGTGCGTTCTCTTGCAAAGTAATTTCTCAAACCTGGTGTTCATACACACCGTCTGATCACTTAGTACACGGCTGTGTACCTTGAAATATACAATATATAGGCCTTATAATTGGCAACTGTACTGTGCGTTCTCTTGCAAAGTAATTTCTCATACCTGGTGTTCATACACACCGTCTGATCACTTAGTACACGGCTGTGTACCTTGAAATATACAATATATAGGCCTTATAATTGGCAACTGTACTGTGCGTTCTCTTGCAAAGTAATTTCTCATACCTGGTGTTCATACACACCGTCTGATCACTTAGTACACGGCTGTGTACCTTGAAATATACAATATATAGGCCTTATAATTGGCAACTGTACTGTGCGTTCTCTTGCAAAGTAATTTCTCATACCTGGTGTTCATACACACCGTCTGATCACTTAGTACACGGCTGTGTACCTTGAAATATACAATATATAGGCCTTATAATTGGCAACTGTACTGTGCGTTCTCTTGCAAAGTAATTTCTCAAACCTGGTGTTCATACACACCGTCTGATCACTTAGTACACGGCTGTGTACCTTGAAATATACAATATATAGGCCTTATAATTGGCAACTGTACTGTGCGTTCTCTTGCAAAGTAATTTCTCATACCTGGTGTTCATACACACCGTCTGATCACTTAGTACACGGCTGTGTACCTTGAAATATACAATATATAGGCCTTTCAATTGGCAACTGTACTGTGCGTTCTCTTGCAAAGTAATTTCTCAAACCTGGTGTTCATACACACCGTCTGATCACTTAGTACACGGCTGTGTACCTTGAAATATACAATATATAGGCCTTTCAATTGGCAACTGTACTGTGCGTTCTCTTGCAAAGTAATTTCTCAAACCTGGTGTTCATACACACCGTCTGATCACTTAGTACACGGCTGTGTACCTTGAAATATACAATATATAGGCCTTATAATTGGCAACTGTACTGTGCGTTCTCTTGCAAAGTAATTTCTCATACCTGGTGTTCATACACACCGTCTGATCACTTAGTACACGGCTGTGTACCTTGAAATATACAATATATAGGCCTTATAATTGGCAACTGTACTGTGCGTTCTCTTGCAAAGTAATTTCTCATACCTGGTGTTCATACACACCGTCTGATCACTTAGTACACGGCTGTGTACCTTGAAATATACAATATATAGGCCTTATAATTGGCAACTGTACTGTGCGTTCTCTTGCAAAGTAATTTCTCATACCTGGTGTTCATACACACCGTCTGATCACTTAGTACACGGCTGTGTACCTTGAAATATACAATATATAGGCCTTATAATTGGCAACTGTACTGTGCGTTCTCTTGCAAAGTAATTTCTCATACCTGGTGTTCATACACACCGTCTGATCACTTAGTACACGGCTGTGTACCTTGAAATATACAATATATAGGCCTTATAATTGGCAACTGTACTGTGCGTTCTCTTGCAAAGTAATTTCTCAAACCTGGTGTTCATACACACCGTCTGATCACTTAGTACACGGCTGTGTACCTTGAAATATACAATATATAGGCCTTATAATTGGCAACTGTACTGTGCGTTCTCTTGCAAAGTAATTTCTCATACCTGGTGTTCATACACACCGTCTGATCACTTAGTACACGGCTGTGTACCTTGAAATATACAATATATAGGCCTTATAATTGGCAACTGTACTGTGCGTTCTCTTGCAAAGTAATTTCTCATACCTGGTGTTCATACACACCGTCTGATCACTTAGTACACGGCTGTGTACCTTGAAATATACAATATATAGGCCTTATAATTGGCAACTGTACTGTGCGTTCTCTTGCAAAGTAATTTCTCATACCTGGTGTTCATACACACCGTCTGATCACTTAGTACACGGCTGTGTACCTTGAAATATACAATATATAGGCCTTATAATTGGCAACTGTACTGTGCGTTCTCTTGCAAAGTAATTTCTCAAACCTGGTGTTCATACACACCGTCTGATCACTTAGTACACGGCTGTGTACCTTGAAATATACAATATATAGGCCTTATAATTGGCAACTGTACTGTGCGTTCTCTTGCAAAGTAATTTCTCATACCTGGTGTTCATACACACCGTCTGATCACTTAGTACACGGCTGTGTACCTTGAAATATACAATATATAGGCCTTTCAATTGGCAACTGTACTGTGCGTTCTCTTGCAAAGTAATTTCTCAAACCTGGTGTTCATACACACCGTCTGATCACTTAGTACACGGCTGTGTACCTTGAAATATACAATATATAGGCCTTATAATTGGCAACTGTACTGTGCGTTCTCTTGCAAAGTAATTTCTCATACCTGGTGTTCATACACACCGTCTGATCACTTAGTACACGGCTGTGTACCTTGAAATATACAATATATAGGCCTTATAATTGGCAACTGTACTGTGCGTTCTCTTGCAAAGTAATTTCTCATACCTGGTGTTCATACACACCGTCTGATCACTTAGTACACGGCTGTGTACCTTGAAATATACAATATATAGGCCTTTAATTGGCAACTGTACTGTGCGTTCTCTTGCAAAGTAATTTCTCAAACCTGGTGTTCATACACACCGTCTGATCACTTAGTACACGGCTGTGTACCTTGAAATATACAATATATAGGCCTTATAATTGGCAACTGTACTGTGCGTTCTCTTGCAAAGTAATTTCTCATACCTGGTGTTCATACACACCGTCTGATCACTTAGTACACGGCTGTGTACCTTGAAATATACAATATATAGGCCTTTCAATTGGCAACTGTACTGTGCGTTCTCTTGCAAAGTAATTTCTCAAACCTGGTGTTCATACACACCGTCTGATCACTTAGTACACGGCTGTGTACCTTGAAATATACAATATATAGGCCTTATAATTGGCAACTGTACTGTGCGTTCTCTTGCAAAGTAATTTCTCATACCTGGTGTTCATACACACCGTCTGATCACTTAGTACACGGCTGTGTACCTTGAAATATACAATATATAGGCCTTATAATTGGCAACTGTACTGTGCGTTCTCTTGCAAAGTAATTTCTCAAACCTGGTGTTCATACACACCGTCTGATCACTTAGTACACGGCTGTGTACCTTGAAATATACAATATATAGGCCTTATAATTGGCAACTGTACTGTGCGTTCTCTTGCAAAGTAATTTCTCATACCTGGTGTTCATACACACCGTCTGATCACTTAGTACACGGCTGTGTACCTTGAAATATACAATATATAGGCCTTATAATTGGCAACTGTACTGTGCGTTCTCTTGCAAAGTAATTTCTCATACCTGGTGTTCATACACACCGTCTGATCACTTAGTACACGGCTGTGTACCTTGAAATATACAATATATAGGCCTTTCAATTGGCAACTGTACTGTGCGTTCTCTTGCAAAGTAATTTCTCAAACCTGGTGTTCATACACACCGTCTGATCACTTAGTACACGGCTGTGTACCTTGAAATATACAATATATAGGCCTTATAATTGGCAACTGTACTGTGCGTTCTCTTGCAAAGTAATTTCTCAAACCTGGTGTTCATACACACCGTCTGATCACTTAGTACACGGCTGTGTACCTTGAAATATACAATATATAGGCCTTATAATTGGCAACTGTACTGTGCGTTCTCTTGCAAAGTAATTTCTCATACCTGGTGTTCATACACACCGTCTGATCACTTAGTACACGGCTGTGTACCTTGAAATATACAATATATAGGCCTTATAATTGGCAACTGTACTGTGCGTTCTCTTGCAAAGTAATTTCTCATACCTGGTGTTCATACACACCGTCTGATCACTTAGTACACGGCTGTGTACCTTGAAATATACAATATATAGGCCTTATAATTGGCAACTGTACTGTGCGTTCTCTTGCAAAGTAATTTCTCATACCTGGTGTTCATACACACCGTCTGATCACTTAGTACACGGCTGTGTACCTTGAAATATACAATATATAGGCCTTTCAATTGGCAACTGTACTGTGCGTTCTCTTGCAAAGTAATTTCTCAAACCTGGTGTTCATACACACCGTCTGATCACTTAGTACACGGCTGTGTACCTTGAAATATACAATATATAGGCCTTATAATTGGCAACTGTACTGTGCGTTCTCTTGCAAAGTAATTTCTCATACCTGGTGTTCATACACACCGTCTGATCACTTAGTACACGGCTGTGTACCTTGAAATATACAATATATAGGCCTTATAATTGGCAACTGTACTGTGCGTTCTCTTGCAAAGTAATTTCTCAAACCTGGTGTTCATACACACCGTCTGATCACTTAGTACACGGCTGTGTACCTTGAAATATACAATATATAGGCCTTATAATTGGCAACTGTACTGTGCGTTCTCTTGCAAAGTAATTTCTCATACCTGGTGTTCATACACACCGTCTGATCACTTAGTACACGGCTGTGTACCTTGAAATATACAATATATAGGCCTTATAATTGGCAACTGTACTGTGCGTTCTCTTGCAAAGTAATTTCTCATACCTGGTGTTCATACACACCGTCTGATCACTTAGTACACGGCTGTGTACCTTGAAATATACAATATATAGGCCTTATAATTGGCAACTGTACTGTGCGTTCTCTTGCAAAGTAATTTCTCAAACCTGGTGTTCATACACACCGTCTGATCACTTAGTACACGGCTGTGTACCTTGAAATATACAATATATAGGCCTTATAATTGGCAACTGTACTGTGCGTTCTCTTGCAAAGTAATTTCTCATACCTGGTGTTCATACACACCGTCTGATCACTTAGTACACGGCTGTGTACCTTGAAATATACAATATATAGGCCTTATAATTGGCAACTGTACTGTGCGTTCTCTTGCAAAGTAATTTCTCATACCTGGTGTTCATACACACCGTCTGATCACTTAGTACACGGCTGTGTACCTTGAAATATACAATATATAGGCCTTATAATTGGCAACTGTACTGTGCGTTCTCTTGCAAAGTAATTTCTCATACCTGGTGTTCATACACACCGTCTGATCACTTAGTACACGGCTGTGTACCTTGAAATATACAATATATAGGCCTTATCAATTGGCAACTGTACTGTGCGTTCTCTTGCAAAGTAATTTCACGGCTGTGAAGGCAAAATATTGTAACCAAAAAAAAAATAAAATGCGGCGGGGGGCTGCTTTTGTTGAAGCCAGTGGGATACAATGCGTGCTGGTGAGCAGCCAGGATCCCGCTCATCCAGAATCCCTGCAGGCAGAAGCAGGTTTGCAGGCACTCTGCCCACACTCCCACACAGTCACTCTGACCCTCCTGTCAGGGAGCTCTGAGAAGAAGGTGCGAGCCCAATTGAGTTTTCTGATGTCCCAGCCAGTTGCATGAGCATGCCAGGCAGATGTCCAGCAGCAGTGTGGAAGAGTCAGAGACAGAGCCAGCTGGCAGCAGCTGTCCAGAGTGGGAGAGAGCAGAGAGAGGCCAGCCAGAGGTGTCCACAGAGCCTGCCACTGCCAAACAGGTGCTCTGCTGCCACTGCCTCACTTCCCCTGCTGTGTTGTGTGCTGCCACTGCGGTCCAGACCTCCAGCCAGGACACCTCCACATCTGCCTCTGCCTCGGCTACTTTGGGGCCTTCTCCTTCAGCCTCCCCTTCCCCCGCCTCTTCGCCTGCACCTTCACACTCCTCGTCCCAACAACTGTCCATCTCGCAGGCGTTCGACCGCAGGCGGAAGTACGCCTCGAGTCACCCCCAAGCCCAAGCCTTAAACTGCCACATCTCCAAACTGCTGGCCCTGGAGATGTTGCCGTTTAGGCTTGTGGAGACGCAGGCCTTCCGCGACCTGATGGCGGCTGCCGCACCTCGCTATTCCGTCCCCAGCCGCCACTACTTTTCCCGGAGTGCCGTCCCCGCCCTGCACCAGCACGTGTCGCGTAACATCAGGCGGGCCCTGAGGTACGCAGTCAGCGCAAAGGTCCACTTGACCACCGACTCGTGGACAAGCGCTTGCGGCCAGGGACGATACATTCTTTGACGGCACACTGGGTGAATGTTGTGGAAGCGGGGACGGGGTCGCAAACAGAGACGGCCTACCTACCACCCCCGCCCAAGATTGCCAGCATGGGTTCTGATACACCCCCCTCCTCCTCCTCCTCCTCCTCCTCTGCCTTAACATCGCCCTCAGCCGCTAGCTGGAAGCGTTGCAGCACTGGCGCGGGGAGACGTCAGCAGGCGGTGCTTAAGCTCATCAGCTTGGGCGACAGGAAGCACAGCGCCCCAGAGGTGAGGGACGCCATATTGCAGCAGACGGAGATGTGGCTGTCGCCGCTGCAGCTAGGACCAGGCATGGTCGTGTGCGATAACGGCCGTAACCTGGTGGCGGCTCTGGAGCTTGCCGAACTCAATCACGTACCATGCCTGGCCCACGTTTTTAATCTGGTAGTCCAAAAATTTCTAAAGACTTACCCCAACCTGGCAGAGCTACTGGTGAAAGTGCGGCGCTTGTGCGCTCACTTTCGGAAGTCAACTGTAGCTGCTGCTAGCTTAAAAAAACTCCAGCAACGCCTCCATTTGCCTGAACATCGGCTGTTGTGCGACCTGCCGACTCGCTGGAATTCCACCTATTCCATGTTGGCCAGGGTGTGTGAGCAGCAGAGAGCATTGATGGAGTACCAGATTATGAATCCACGCGTGCCTCCAACTCAGCTCCCTCAGTTTGCCAACCACGAGTGGCCATGGATGGCAGACATATGCGATGTACTGCGTATCTTTGAGGAGTCCACCAAGAAGGTCAGCAGCGAGGACGCTATAGTGAGCGTAACCATCCCGCTCCTATGCGTCCTTAAAGAATCCCTCATCGCAATAAGGGAGAACGCATTGCACGCAGAGGAGACGGGGGTAGGAGGAGACGCAACGGAGCTACACAGTCAGACCACACTTTTGTCTGCTTCACGGTGGCAGTTGCAGGAGGATGAGGATGAGGAGGAGGAGGACGACGTGGAGGTGGCTGTGGAAGAGGAGGAGGATGCTGGCGGCGAGGGTAGCAGTCAGGCTGTGTGCGTCCCATTGGTTCAGCGCGGATGGGGCGGAGAGGAGGCGGAAGAGGAAGAGGAGGAAATGGCAAGTGATCCTTCTGGTGGGGGCAGTGACGTCATGCCTATTCAGAGTCTGGCACACATGGCTGACTTCATGCTGGGCTGCTTTTCCCGGGACACACGTGTTGTCCGGATAGTGGAGAACAAACTGTACTGGGTCTTCGCACTCCTGGACCCCCGGTATAAAGATAACGTCTCCTCTTTTATTCCGGTAGAGGAGAGGACAAATCGATTGCTGGAATACCAGAGGGAACTCGTGCAGAACATGATGGAGATTTTCCCACCCACCATCGCTGGCGGCAGAGAGGAGAGGGTCTCCCAGAGTCCCACAACATCTATCAGGCCCACAGCCACCAGGGGAACACTCTCCAAGGTGTGGGACACGTTCATGGCACCCCCTCGTGCAACTTCCATCACTGCGGGGCCCGCTATCAGCAGGAGGGACAAGTATCGGCGGATGTTGCGGGAGTACCTGGCAGACCGTAACCCTGTCCTCCCCGATCCCTCGGCGTCCTACACTTACTGGGTCTCCAAGTTGGACACGTGGCTGGAACTGTCCCTGTACGCCTTGGAGGTGCTTGCCTGCCCTGCCGCCAGCGTGCTATCAGAAAGGGTGTTCAGCGCAGCCGGGGGCATTATAACCGATAAGCGCAGCCGCCTGTCAACCGACAGTGCCGACAGGCTGACGCTAATCAAAATGAACAGCAAGTGGATTGACCCGGACTTTGCTTCTCCAACAGTGGAAAGCAGCCAAAAGTGAAGTGCCATCTGTATGAAGTGCCATTTCCTCCTCCACCTCCTCCTCCTCCTCCTTAACCGCCGTAGAATTGCTCCGTAAATAAGAAAAATTTATATATTTATGGCTCACCTCTTGGGCCTCCACAAAATGTTTAAGAGGTGTCACCTCTTGGGCCTCCACATAATTTTTAAGAGGTCTCACCTCTTGGGCCTCCACAAAATGTTTAACAGGTCTCACCTCTTGGGCCTCCACAAAATGTTTAACAGGTCTCACCTCTTGGGCCTCCACAAAATGTTAACAGGTCTCACCTCTTGGGCCTCCACAAAATGTTTAATAGGTCTCACCTCTTTGGGCCTCCACAAAAATGTTTTAACAGGTTCTCACCTCTTGGGCCTCCACATAATTTTTAACAGGTCTCACCTCTTGGGCCTGCCACAAAATGTTTAAGAGGTCTCACCTCTTGGGCCTCCACATAATTTTTAAGAGGTCTCTCCTCTTGGGCCTGCACAAAATGTTTTAAGAGGTCTCACCTCTTGGGCCTCCACATAATTTTTAAGAGGTCTCACCTCTTGGGCCTGCACAAAATGTTTAAGAGGTCTCACCTCTTGGGCCTCCACATAATTTTTAACAGGTCTCACCTCTTGGGCCTCCACATAATTTTTAAGAGGTCTCACCTCTTGGGCCTCCACAAAATGTTTAAGAGGTCTCACCTCTTGGGCCTCCACATAATTTTAACACGTCTCACCTCTTGGGCCTCCACATAATGTTTAACAGGTCTCACCTCTTGGGCCTCCACATAATTTTTAAACAGGTCTCACCTCTTGGGCCTCCACATAATTTTTAACAGTCTCACCTCTTGGGCCTCCACATAATTTTTAACACGTCTCACCTCTTGGGCCTCCACATAATGTTTAACACGTCTCATCTCTTGGGCCTCCACATAATTTTTAACACGTCTCACCTCTTGGGCCTCCACATAATTTTTAATACGTCTCACCTCTTGGGCCTCCACAAAATGTTTAAGAGGTCTCACCTCTTGGGCCTCCACATAATTTTTAACAGGTCTCACCTCTTGGGCCTCCACATAATTTTTAAGAGGTCTCACCTCTTGGGCCTCCACAAAATGTTTAACAGGTCTCACCTCTTGGGCCTCCACATAATTTTTAAGAGGTCTCACCTCTTGGGCCTCCACAAAATGTTTTAACAGGTCTCACCTCTTGGGCCTCCACAAAATGTTTAACAGGTTCACCTCTTGGGCCTCCACATAATTTTTAACAGGTCTCACCTCTTGGGCCTCCACATAATTTTTAACACGTCTCACCTCTTGGCCTCCACATAATTTTAACACGTCTCACCTCTTGGCCTCCACATAATTTTTAACACGTCTCACCTCTTGGGCCTCCACATAATTTTTAACACGTTTCACCTCTTGGGCCTCCACATAATTTTAACACGTCTCACCTCTTGGGCCTCCACATAATTTTTAACACGTCTCACCTCTTGGGCCTCCACAAAATGTTTAACAGGTCTCACCTCTTGGCCTCCACAAAATGTTTAACAGGTCTCACCTCTTGGGCCTCCACAAAATGTTTAACAGGTCTCACCTCTTGGGCCTCCACATAATTTTTAACACGTCTCACCTCTTGGGCCTCCACATAATTTTTAACACGTCTCACTCTTGGGCCTCCACAAAATGTTAACAGGTCTCACCTCTTGGGCCTCCACAAAATGTTTAAGAGGTGTCACCTCTTGTGCCTCCACATAATTTTTAAGAGGTCTCACCTCTTGGGCCTCCACAAAATGTTTAAGAGGTCTCACCTCTTGGGCCTCCACAAATGTTTAAGAGGTCTCACCTCTTGGGCCTCCACAAAATGTTTTAACAGGTCTCACCTCTTGGGCCTCCACAAAATGTTTAACAGGTCTCACCTCTTGGGCCTCCACAAAATGTTTAACAGGTCTCACCTCTTGGCCTCCACAAAATGTTTAACAGGTCTCACCTCTTGGGCCTCCACATAATTTTTAACAGGTCTCACCTCTTGGGCCTCCACATAATGTTTAAGAGGTCTCACCTCTTGGGCCTCCACATAATTTTTAAGAGGTCTCACCTCTTGGGCCTGCACAAAATGTTTAAGAGGTCTCACCTCTTGGGCCTCCACATAATTTTTAACAGGTCTCACCTCTTGGGCCTCCACATAATTTTTAAGAGGTCTCACCTCTTGGGCCTCCACAAAATTTTTAAGAGGTCTCACCTCTTGGGCCTCCACAAATTTTTAACACGTCTCACCTCTTGGGCCTCCACATAATTTTTAAGAGGGTCTCACCTCTTGGGCCTCCACAAAATGTTTAACAGGTCTCACCTCTTGGGCCTCCACATAATTTTTAAGAGGTCTCACCTCTTGGGCCTCCACAAAATGTTTAACAGGTCTCACCTCTTGGGCCTCCACAAAATGTTTAACAGGTCTCACCTCTTGGGCCTCCACATAATTTTTAACAGGTCTCACCTCTTGGGCCTCCACATAATTTTTAACAGGTCTCACCTCTTGGGCCTCCACATAATTTTAACACGTCTCACCTCTTGGGCCTCCACATAATTTTTAACACGTCTCACCTCTTGGGCCTCCACATAATTTTTAACACGTCTCACCTCTTGGGCCTCCACATAATTTTCAATACTTCTCACCTCTTGGGCCTCCACAAAATGTTTAAGAGGTCTCACCTCTTGGGCCTCCACATAATTTTTAAGAGGTCTCACCTCTTTGGCCTCCACATAATTTTTAAGAGGTCTCACCTCTTGGGCCTCCACAAAATGTTTTAACAGGTCTCACCTCTTGGGCCTCCACAAATTTTTAAGAGTCTCACCTCTTGGGCCTCCACAAAATGTTTAACAGGTCTCACCTCTTGGGCCTCCACATAATTTTTAACACGTCTCACCTCTTGGGCCTCCACATAATTTTTAACACGTCTCACCTCTTGGGCCTCCACAAAATGTTTAACAGGTCTCACCTCTTGGGCCTCCACAAAATGTTTAAGAGGTGTCACCTCTTGTGCCTCCACATAATTTTTCTCCATCTTGGGCCTCCACAAAATGTTAAGAGGTCTCACCTCTTGGGCCTCCACAAAATGTTTAAGAGGTCTCACCTCTTGGGCCTCCACAAAATGTTTAAGAGGTCTCACCTCTTGGGCCTCCACAAAATGTTTAACAGGTCTCACCTCTTGGGCCTCCACAAAATGTTTAACAGGTCTCACCTCTTGGGCCTCCACATAAATTTTAACAGGTCTCACCTCTTGGGCCTCCACTCACAAAATGTTTAAGAGGTCTCACCTCTTGGGCCTCCACATAATTTTTAAGAGGTCTCACCTCTTGGGCCTGCACAAAATGTCTTAAGAGGTCTCACCTCTTGGGCCTCCACAAAATGTTTAAGAGGTCTCACCTCTTGGGCCTCCACAAAATGTTTAAGAGGTCTCACCTCTGGCCTCCACAAAATTTAACAGGTCTCACCTCTTGGGCCTCCACAAATTTTAAAGAGGTCTCACCTCTTGGGCCTCCACAAAATGTTTAATCTTTCTTGGCCTCCACAAAATTTTTAACAGGTCTCACTCTCTGGGCCTCCACATAATTTTTATCGAAGTCTCACCTCTTGGCGCCTCCACAAAAATGTTTAACAGGTCTCACCTCTTGGGCCTCACAAAATTTTAAGAGGTCTCACCTCTTGGGCCTCCACAAAATTTTAAAAGGTCTCACCTCTTGGGCCTCCACAAAATTTTAACAGGTCTCACCTCTTGGGCCTCCACAAATTTTTAACAGGTCTCACCTCTTGGGCCTCCACATAATTTTTAACACGTCTCACCTCTTGGGCCTCCACATAATTTTTAACACGTCTCACCTCTTGGGCCTCCACATAATTTTTAACACGTCTCACCTCTTGGGCCTCCACATAATTTTTAACACGTCTCACCTCTTGGGCCTCCACATAATTTTTAACACGTCTCACCTCTTGGGCCTCCACATAATTTTCAATACGTCTCACCTCTTGGGCCTCCAGAAAATGTTTAAGAGGTCTCACCTCTTGGGCCTCCACATAAATTTTTAAGAGGTCTCACCTCTTGGGCCTCCACATAATTTTTAAGAGGTCTCACCTCTTGGGCCTCCACAAAATGTTTAACAGGTCTCACCTCTTGGGCCTCCACATATTTTTAAGAGGTCTCACCTCTTGGGCCTCCACAAAATGTTTAACAGGTCTCACCTCTTGGGCCTCCACAAAATGTTTAACAGGTCTCACCTCTTGGGCCTCCACATAATTTTAACAGGTCTCACCTCTTGGGCCTCCACATAATTTTTAACACGTCTCACCTTTGGGCCTCCACATAATTTTAACACGTCTCACCTCTTGGGCCTCCACATAATTTTTAACACGTCTCACCTCTTGGGCCTCCACATAATTTTTAACACGTCTCACCTCTTGGGCCTCCACTAATTTTTAACAGTCTCACCTCTTGGGCCTCCACAAAATGTTTAACAGTTCTCACCTCTTGGGCCTCCACAAAATGTTTAACAGGTCTCACCTCTTGGGCCTCCACATAATTTTAACACGTCTCACCTCTTGGGCCTCCACATAATTTTTAACACGTCTCACCTCTTGGGCCTCCACAAAATGTTTAAGAGGTGTCACCTCTTGTGCCTCCACATAATTTTTAAGAGGTCTCACCTCTTGGGCCTCCACAAAATGTTTAAGAGGTCTCACCTCTTGGGCCTCCACAAAATGTTTAAGAGGTCTCACCTCTGGGCCTCCACAAAATGTTTAAGAGGTCTCACCTCTTGGGCCTCCACAAAATTTTATCAAGGTCTCACCTCTTGGGCCTCCACAAAATTTTAAAAGGTCTCACCTCTTGGGCCTCCACAAAATTTTATCAAGGTCTCACCTCTTGGGCCTCCACAAATTTTTATCAAGGTCTCACCTCTTGGGCCTCCACAAAATTTTAACAGGTCTCACCTCTGGGCTCCACATAATTTTATCAAGGTCTCACCTCTTGGGCCTCCACAAAATTTTATCAAGGTCTCACCTCTTGGGCCTCCACAAATTTTTAAAGGGTCTCACCTCTTGGGCTCCACATAAATTTTTAACAGTCTCACCTCTTGGGCCTCCACAAAATTTTTTAGGTCCACCTCTTGGGCCGCCACATAATTTTAAGAGGTCTCACCTCTTGGGCCGCCACATAAATTTTTAAGAGGTCTCACCTCTTGGGCCTCCACAAAATTTTATCAAGGTCTCACCTCTTGGGCCTCCACAAATTTTATCAAGGTCTCACCTCTGGGCCTCCACAAAATTTTAACAGGTCTCACCTCTTGGGCCTCCACATATATTTTATCAAGGTCTCACCTCTTGGGCCTCACAACATTTTATCAAGGTCTCACCTCTTGGCCTCCACAAAATTTTAAAGAGGTCTCACCTCTTGGGCCTCCACAAAATGTTTAAGAGGTCTCACCTCTTGGGCCTCCACAAAATTTTATCAAGGTCTCACCTCTTGGGCCTCCACAAAATTTTATCAATGGTCTCACCTCTTGCGCCTCCACAAAATTTAAAGAGGTCTCACCTCTTGGGCCTCCACAAAATGTTATAAGAGTCTCCACCTCTTGGCCTCCACAAAATTTTATCAAGTCTCACCTCTTGGGCCTCCACAAAATTTTATCAAGGTCTCACCTCTTGGGCCTCCACAAAATTTTAACAGGTCTCACCTCTTGGGCCTCCACAAAATTTTTATCAAGGTCTCACCTCTTGGGCCCTCCACAAATTTTTATCAAGGTCTCACCTCTTGGGGCCTTCACAAATTTTTAACAGGTCTCACCTCTTGGGCCTCCACATAATTTTATCAAGGTCTCACCTCTTGGGCCTCCACAAAATTTTATCGATGGTCTCACCTCTTTGGGCCTCCACAAAATTTTAAGAGGTCTCACCTCTGGCCTCAAATTTAGGTTTGGGCCTCCACAAAATTTTATCAAGGTCTCACCTCTTGGGCCTCCACAAAATTTTATCAAGGTCTCACCTCTTGGGCCTCCACAAAATTTTTAACAGGTCTCACCTCTTGGGCCTCCACAAAATTTTATCAAGGTCTCACCTCCTTGGGCCTCCACAAATTTTTATCAAGGTCTCACCTCTTGGGCCTCCACAAAAATTTTTAACAGGTCTCACCTCTTGGGCCTCCACATAATTTTATTCAAGGTCTCACCTCTTGGGCCTCCACAAAATTTTTAACAGGTCTCACCTCTTGGGCCTCCACAAAATTTTATCAAGGTCTCACCTCTTGGGCCTCCACAAAATTTTTAACAGGTCTCACCTCTTGGGCCTCCACAAAATTTTATCAAGGTCTCACCTCTTGGGCCTCCAACAAAATTTCCATGAGCCTCTGGCCAGCCCACGGCCTCTTCCCTGCCTTTTTGCGGTCCTACGCATCCCTCAACATCCCCACTGCTTTACCTGCTAGACATGACACTGGGCCAGGTCGGGTCACTGACATCTCAAGCGCCAACAATTTGGGCATTTTAAGGCTTCTGCATGTGTTTGAGTTGTTTTTACATTTTAAAGAAGACATGTCTGACCACATCTCACACACACACACACAATGACAATTAGGGGTGGGGTCTATTTGCTTTCCCCTTTGCCTATGCCATCTGTGGTTGTCATAGGCAACGTGATTTTAAGGGGTGCAGAATTTTATCTTCTTTTTTGTCTAGTTTGGCTTGGGGTCCATGGCAATGTAGAGGAAAGAAGGTTTCCTTGTATGGTCTCACTTTACAGAGAGGTTACATTGTCTTTGGAGTGTATTGTTGAGAGGCTGTGATAGTGGCGTAATAGTGCGACTTGGGCGCGTTATATGCACCCAGACATGCTTCCCCTGCTGTCCCAGTTGCATTCCAGTAGTGTTGGCATCCTTTTCTGAGGTTTCAGGGTGGACTTGGTGACCTCCAAGTGGTCGAATTGAGATTTCCAAGTGGCGAGCATTTTTTTCCCATAGACTATAATGGGATTCGATAGTCGGTCGAATAGTCGAATTTCGCGGTCTATTCGAATCGAATTTCGAACTTTCGAATATTTCACTACTCGCTCATCTCTAGTATTTATTAAATTATCAATTAGGCCTTGTTCACACTTCAGTTTTTTGATCAGTTATTTTCATCAATTATTGTGAGCCAAAACCAGGAACGAGTCAAAAACACAGAATAGGTGCAGATCTTTTCATTATACCTTATGTCTGTGGAGCTTCCACTCCTGGTTTTGGCTCACAAAAACTAATGGAAATAACTGATCAAATAACTGACGTGTGCCTGTTACATCTTATGAACCTCTTCCTTTTTTACTCCCTGTCTTCCAAGAGCTATAATACTTTTATTTTTTCTGTTCATATAGCCCTATCAGGGCTTGTTTTTGCAGGACATGTACAGTATTGTCTAATGGCACCATTTAATATTGCATACAATGTAGTGGAAAGCTGGAAAAATTCTAAATGGGGTCCTCCATTGTTTTATAGGCTTCGTTTTTACAGCGTTCTCTATGAGGTAAAACTGGCTCATTAACATCAGTACAATCACAGTTTAAAAAAAAACTTTGAAAACAATCATTGTTTTTCTTTGCATCTCCACATTCTGACACCCATACTTGTTTTTTACTTACCTTTTTCATCTATGGAGCTGTGTAAGGGCTCAATTGTATAGTATGACTTTTTGATCACTTTTTGTTGAATTTATTTTGAAAGTAAAGAGACCAAAAAATGGCAAATCTGCAATTTCAATTTTTTTTTTTCAGTTACACCATTCATCGATCAGAATAAGTAGTTTTATATTCTAAAATGTATGAACAGATGACAGCATTGCATTCTTGGTTTTCTGATCCTTCCTTTATCTACTACTTTTATATTCTAATAGTTTGGGCGCTTTGAGACACGGTGATACCAATGATCTGAATTATGGAAGAATCAACACATTCCTATCAAGTGTTTTATCAGAAATTTACTGTAGCATGCCTTAGAGCCTTCAGAAGGTTCCAGGCTGCATCACTCCCAAGAGTATTACAATCATGGTAAATGATCACTCCTATGATATGGTCACAACTGACCGTGGTATCTGAGGGGTTAAAAGTTTGTGATCGAAGTGGTCTCCCATCACTGACTTGCCAACAGGTGTCTGCTATATAAAACAGCAGGCATTTGGCAAGTATGTTGCCCAGTCAGCTCTTGAGAGGACACCATGTGTAATGAGCTGTCATCTGCCCTACACATATGGCGGATGTCGGAAAGGAGTTAATGATATTTCCAAGGTGGGCAAAAAGAAAAATAGCGTTTATGATGCAATTAAAAATGGATGCACACATGTTCAGATACCGTAGCACAACACAGATTTGATTTATAGTTTCCTTGTAAAAAAATGGCTATAAATGTGTTCCTTTATACAATATGGCACATAATCCGTCTTAGGAGCTGTCTGTAAGCTTCCATATGCTATATTAACTTATACACTGACCAGCCATAACATTATATAAAAGTATTATATAGCCCTCCTTTGTGCTACCAAAATTACTTTGATCTTTCAGGCATGGGTTCCTTCTTTCCATGCGTTTGGTTGGAAGTGTGGTCCATGCATCAGGATTTGTGTCCTGTTGGCAAGCTGTCTACAAACTCTGTCCTGTAAGGTGTGAGGTGGGGACTTGCATGGAACAAGTGTGCATCTATGAGCCTTGGGCTCCCATAACCATTTCCCTGGTTCACCAGTTGTTCTGCCTTGGACCACTTTTGGTAGATACTACCCACTGCACAGGTGGAAAACCCCACAAGAAATGCTGTGTTGGTGAGGCTCTGACCGACATGGTCTAGTCATCACAATTTACCGTTTCTTGATCAGATCCTTACTAGAGATGAGCGAGTAGTGAAATATTCGAAAGTTCGAAATTCGATTCGAATAGACCGCGAAATTCGACTATTCGACCGAATATCGAATCCCATTAAAGTCTATGGGAAAAAAATGCTCGCCACTTGGAAATCTCAATTCGACCACTTGGAGGTCACCAAGTCCACCCTGGAACCTCAGAAAAGGATGCCAACACTGCTGGAATGCAACTGGGACAGCAGGGGAAGCATGTCTGGGTGCATATAACGCGCCCAAGTCGCACTATTACGCCACTATCACAGCCTCTCAACAATACACTCCAAAGACAATCTAATCTCTCTGTAAAGTGGAGACCATACAAGGGAAACCTTCTTTCCTCTACATTGCCATGGACCCCAAGCCAAACTAGACAAAAAAGAAGATGAAATTCTGCACCCCTTAAAATCACGTTGCCTATGACAACCACAGATGGCATAGGCAAGGGGAAAGCAAATAGACCCCACCCCTAATTATCATTGTGGTGTGTGTGTGAAATGTGGTCAGACATGTCTTCTTTAAAATGTAAAAACAACTCAAAACACATGCAGAAGCCTTAAAATGCCCAAATTGTTGGCGCTAGAGATATCAGTGACCCGACCTGGCCCAGTGTCATGTCTAGCAGGTAAAGCAGTGGGGATGTGGAGGGATGCGTAGGACCGCAAAAGGCAGGAAGAGGCCGTGGGCTGGCCAGAGGCTCATGGAAAATTTTGTGGAGGCCCAAGAGGTGAGACCTGTTTAAAATTTTGTGGAGGCCAAGAGGTGAGACCTCTTAAAGATTTTGTGGAGCCCAAGAGGTGAGACCTCTTAAAAATTTTTGTGGAGGCCAAGAGGTGAGACCTCTTTTAAAAATTATGTGGAGGCCCAAGAGGTGAGACCTCTTAAAAATTTTGTGGAGGCCCAAGAGGTGAGACCTCTTAAAAATTTTGTGAGGCCCAAGAGGTGAGACCTCTTAAAATTTTGTGGAGGCCAAGAGGTGAGACCTCTTTAAAAATTTGTGGAGGCCCAAGAGGTGAGACCTGAAAAATTTTGTGGAGGCCCAAGAGGTGAGACCTTGATAAAATTTTGTGGAGGCCCAAGAGGTGAGACCTCTTAAAAATTTTGTGGAGGCCCAAGAGGTGAGACCTCTTAAAATTTTGTGGAGGCCCAAGAGGTGAGACCTATTAAAATTATGTGGAGGCCCAAGAGGTGAGACCTCTTAAAATTATTGGAGGCCAAGAGTGAGACCTTTAAAATTTTTGTGGAGGCCCAAGAGGTGAGACCTCTTAAAGATTTTGTGGAGGCCAAGAGGTGAGACCTTAAACATTTTGTGGAGGCCCAGAGGTGAGACCTGTTAAAATTTTGTGGAGGCCAAGAGGTGAGACCTCTTAAAATTTTGTGGAGGCCCAAGAGGTGAGACCTTAAAATTATGTGGAGGCCCAAGAGGTGAGACCTTGTTAAAAATTATGTGGAGGCCCAAGAGGTGAGGTGAGACCTGTTAAAATTTTGTGGAGGCCCAAGAGGTGAGACCTGTTAAACATTTTGTGGAGGCCCAAGAGTGAGACCTCTTAAAAATTTTTGTGGAGGCCCAAGAGGTGAGACCTGTTAAAAATTTTGTGGAGGCCCAAGAGGTGAGACCTCTTAAAAATTTTGTGGAGGCCAAGAGGTGAGACCTCTTAAACATTTGTGGAGGCCCAAGAGGTGAGACCTCTTAAAATTTTGTGGAGGCCCAAGAGGTGAGACCTGTTTAAAAATTATGTGGAGGCCCAAGAAGGTGAGACCTTAAAAATTTTGTGGAGGCCCAAGAGGTGAGACCTGTTTAAAATTATGTGGAGGCCCAAGAGGTGAGACCTGTTAAAATTTTGTGGAGGCCCAAGAGGAGACCTTTAAAGATTTGTGGAGGCCCAAGAGGTGAGACCTCTTAAACATTTTGTGGAGGCCCAAGAGGTGAGACCTCTTTTAAAGATTTTGTGTGAGGCCCAAGAGGTGAGACCTCTTAAAGATTTTGTGGAGGCCCAAGAGGTGAGACCTCTTAAAATTTTGTGGAGGCCCAAGAGGTGAGACCTGAGACTTAAAATTTTGTGGAGGCCCAAGAGGTGAGACCTCTTAAAATTTTGTGAGGCCCAAGAGGTGAGACCTCTTAAACATTTTGTGGAGGCCCAAGAGGTGAGACCTCTTAAACATTTTGTGGAGGCCCCCAAGAGGTGAGACCTCTTAAAAATTATGTGGAGGCCCAAGAGGTGAGACCTCTTAAAACATTTTGTGGAGGCCCAAGAGGTGAGACCTCTTAAAAAAATTATGTGGAGGCCAAGAGGTGAGACCTGTTAAAAATTATTGTGGAGGCCCAAGAGGTGAGACCTGTTAAACATTTGTGTGGAGGCCCAAGAGGTGAGACCTCTTAAAAATTTTGTGGAGGCCCAAGAGGTGAGACCTGTTAAACATTATGTGGAGGCCCAAGAGGTGAGACCTCTTAAAAATTTTGTGGAGGCCCAAGAGGTGAGACCTCTTAAACATTTGTGGAGGCCCAAGAGGTGAGACCTCTTAAAAATTATATTTGGAGAACCTTTAAAAATTGTGGAGCCCAAGAGGTGAGACCTTAAAATTTTGTGGAGGCCAAGAGGTGAGACCTTTAAAAATTATTGTGGAGGCCCAAGAGGTGAGACCTGTTAAACATTTTGTGGAGGCCCAAGAGGTGAGACCTGTTAAAAATTATGTGGAGGCCCAAGAGGTGAGACCTTTAAAAGTGGAGCCCAAGAGGTGAGACCTGAGGCCCAAGAGGTGAGACCTGTTAAAAATTTGTGGAGGCCCAAGAGGTGAGACCTTAAAATTTTGTGGAGGCCCAAGAGGTGAGACCTCTTAAACATTTTGTGGAGGCCCAAGAGGTGAGACCTCTTAAAAATTATGTGGAGGCCCAAGAGGTGAGACCTCTTAAAAATTTTGTGGAGGCCCAAGAGGTGAGACCTCTTAAAAATTATGTGGAGGCCCAAGAGGTGAGACCTCTTAAACATTTGTGAGGCCCAAGAGGTGAGACCTCTTAAAAATTTTGTGGAGGCCCAAGAGGTGAGACCTCTTAAAATTTTGTGGAGGCCCAAGAGGTGAGACCTGTTAAACATTTTGTGGAGGCCCAAGAGTGAGACCTCTTAAAATTATGTGGAGGCCCAAGAGGTGAGACCTCTTAAACATTTTGTGCAGGCCCAAGAGGTGAGACCTCTTAAAAATTATGTGGAGGCCCAAGAGGTGAGACCTCTTAAACATTTTGTGGAGGCCCAAGAGGTGAGCCATAAATATATAAATTTTTTCTTATTTACGGAGCAATTCTACGGCGGTTAAGGAGGAGGAGGAGGAGGTGGAGGAGGAAATGGCACTTCATACAGATGGCACTTCACTTTTGGCTGCTTTCCACGGTTGGAGAAGCAAAGTCCGGGTCAATCCACTTGCTGTTCATTTTGATTAGCGTCAGCCTGTCGGCACTGTCGGTTGACAGGCGGCTGCGCTTATCGGTTATAATGCCCCCGGCTGCGCTGAACACCCTTTCTGATAGCACGCTGGCGGCAGGGCAGGCAAGCACCTCCAAGGCGTACAGGGACAGTTCCAGCCACGTGTCCAACTTGGAGACCCAGTAAGTGTAGGACGCCGAGGGATCGGGGAGGACAGGGTTACGGTCTGCCAGGTACTCCCGCAACATCCGCCGATACTTGTCCCTCCTGCTGATAGCGGGCCCCGCAGTGATGGAAGTTGCACGAGGGGGTGCCATGAACGTGTCCCACACCTTGGAGAGTGTTCCCCTGGTGGCTGTGGGCCTGATGGATGTTGTGGGACTCTGGGAGACCCTCTCCTCTCTGCCGCCAGCGATGGTGGGTGGGAAAATCTCCATCATGTTCTGCACGAGTTCCCTCTGGTATTCCAGCAATCGATTTGTCCTCTCCTCTACCGGAATAAAAGAGGAGACGTTATCTTTATATACCGGGGGTCCAGGAGTGCGAAGACCCAGTACAGTTTGTTCTCCACTATCCGGACAACACGTGTGTCCCGGGAAAAGCAGCCCAGCATGAAGTCAGCCATGTGTGCCAGACTCTGAATAGGCATGACCTCACTGCCCCCACCAGAAGGATCACTTGCCATTTCCTCCTCTTCCTCTTCCGCCTCCTCTCCGCCCCATCCGCGCTGAACCAATGGGACGCACACAGCCTGACTGCTACCCTCGCCGCCAGCATCCTCCTCCTCTTCCACAGCCACCTCCACGTCGTCCTCCTCCTCATCCTCCTCCTCCTGCAACTGCCACCGTGAAGCAGACAAAAGTGTGGTCTGACTGTGTAGCTCCGTTGCGTCTCCTCCTACCCCCGTCTCCTCTGCGTGCAATGCGTTCTCCCTTATTGCGATGAGCGATTCTTTAAGGACGCCTAGGAGCGGGATGGTTACGCTCACTATAGCGTCCTCTGCTGCTGACCTTCTTGGTGGACTCCTCAAAGATACGCAGTACATCGCATATGTCTGCCATCCATGGCCACTCATGGTTGGCAAACTGAGGGAGCTGAGTTGGAGGCACGCGTGGATTCATTATCTGGTACTCCATCAATGCTCTCTGCTGCTCACACACCCTGGCCAACATGGAATAGGTGGAATTCCAGCGAGTGGGCAGGTCGCACAACAGCCGATGTTCAGGCAAATGGAGGCGTTGCTGGAGTTTTTTTAAGCTAAGCAGCAGCTACAGTTGACTTACGAAAGTGAGCGCACAAGCGCCGCACTTTCACCAGTAGCTCTGCCAGGTTGGGGTAAGTCTTCAGAAATTTTTGGACTACCAGATTAAAAACGTGGGGCCAGGCATGGTACGTGATGAGTTCGGCAAGCCTCCAGAGCCGCCACCAGGTTACGGCCGTTTCGCCACACGCCATGGCCTGGTCCTAGCTGCAGCGGCGACCAGCCACATCTCCGTCTGCTGCAATATGGCGGTCCCTCACCTCTGGGGCGCTGTGCTTCCTGTCGCCCAAGCTGATGAGGCTTTAGCACCGCCTGCTGACGTCTCCCCGCCGCCAGTGCTGCAACGCTTCCAGCTTAGGCGGCCTGAGGGAGATGTTAAGCCACAGGAAGGAGGAGGAGGATGGAGGAGGAGGAGGGGGGTTTTATCCAGAACCCATGCGGGCAATCTTGGGCGGGGGGTGGTATGGTAGGCCAGTCTCTGTTTGCGACCCCGTCCCCGCCTTCCACTACATTCACCCAGTGTGCCGTCAAAGAGATGTATCGTCCCTGGCCGCAAGCGCTTGTCCACGAGTCGGTGGTCAAGTGGACCTTTGCGCTGACTGCGTACCTCAGGGCCCGCCTGATGTTACGCGACACGTGCTGGTGCAGGGCGGGGACGGCACTCCGGGAAAAGTAGTGGCGGCTGGGGACGGAATAGCGAGGTGCGGCAGCCGCCATCAGGTCGCGGAAGGCCTGCGTCTCCACAAGCCTAAACGGCAACATCTCCAGGGCCAGCAGTTTGGAGATGTGGCAGTTTAAGGCTTGGGCTTGGGGGTGACTCGAGGCGTACTTCCGCCTGCGGTCGAACGCCTGCGAGATGGACAGTTGTTGGGACGAGGAGTGTGAAGGTGCAGGCGAAGAGGCGGGGGAAGGGGAGGCTGAAGGAGAAGGCCCCAAAGTAGCCGAGGCAGAGGCAGATGTGGAGGTGTCCTGGCTGGAGGTCTGGACCGCAGTGGCAGCACACAACAAAGGGGAAGAGGCAGTGGCAGCAAGACCGGGCGCAGGTTTGTATTGCGTTTGCTCTCTCCCACTCAGCCCAGTGCTTGACTTCCAAGTGACGCCGCATGCCTGAGGTGGTCAGATTGCTCTTCTCAGAGCCCCTACTCAGTTTTGAGTGGCAGAGTGTGCAAACCGCGCTCAGTTTGTCATCCGCACAAACATTAAAAAATCTCCACACCACAGAAGTACGAGGCCTCGATGGGGGAGCTTCGCGCGACTGCCCGCTGCCGGGAACAGCTTCGGCCCTGCTGGCTGTGGCCTCACTTCTCTGTCTGGACTGTCCTCTGCCTGTGGACATCCCTCTGCCTGTGGACATCCCTCTGCCTGTGGACATCTCTGCCTCTGGACATCCTCTGCCTCTGCCTCTGCCTGCATCCCTCTGCCTCTTGCTGCCTTTTTCGGTGCTGCGCAGACCACCACCTCTCCACTGCTTTCCTCGCTGGACATCACCCCTGGCCAAGTGGGGTCGGTCATTTCGTCATCCACCACCTCCTCTTCCTCACTCTGCTCCTCCTCCTGCCCACTGGACATTCCAACAGCCTCCCTTGATGGCAACTGCGTCTCATCATCATCATCGCTCATGATAACAGATGCTGGCTCAGGGTCCACATCAGCAGGAGATGGCGAAAACTCAAGTGTTTGGGCATCACTACAAACAAATTCCTCTGCTAGCTCCTGGGATTCTTCCGGCACATCTGAAAAAGGACCCGAAAAGAGCTCCTGGGAGGGGTCAATGGTGGGATGACTCTGTTGGCCAGGTGTGGAGGAAGGAGGGTCAGAGTGAGACTGTGTGGATGACTGGCTGGTGGACAACTGTGTGGAAGCGCTATCGGCTATCCATTGCACCACCTGTTCAACCTGCTCAGGCCTCAACAGCGGTGTAACCCGCCCCCTGCTTAACTGTCCCATAAAGGCAGGGATTCTGGATGAGCGGGATCCTGGCTGACCCTCACCAGCACGCATTGTATCCCCACTGGCTTCAACAAGGCCCCCAACAGCATTTCGCGCCCCCCGTCCTCGTCCACGTCCTATTCCGCTAGCCCCCCTCCGCATTTTATTTTTTTTTGTTACAATATTT